>ARYC01005358.1:0-36031 GCA_000711775.1 Oxytricha trifallax | reverse complement strand
GCGTCAATAAAAAGTGTGATAGCTGTGAGATGAACTCTCATAAGGAACTACCAGAGCTATCACTTGAGATCTCTGTTAATAAAATAGAAATTAATAGTAGAAAATAAATGGCAAACAAGTGTGTGGGAGACACAGAGGAGGAGAAAGGTATTAATGAAATTCTTATACAAACTGAAGGAATAGAAGTATACTTTTGTGAGCTGTGTGAGAGAGATTTTGCTCATAAATCTAGCTGGTACAGGCATATGAAGGTTCATAAGGAAGCTAAGCCTACTGTATACTTAAAGCATGACAAAATTGATGGAAAGTATGATTGCTTTGATTGCCATAAGCAGTACTCTCACACAAGAGACTTAAAGAAGCATCTTTTAAAAGTCAACAAGAAAGAAATAGAAGTTGAAGATTAAGACACTCAACTGAAGTTGTTCAACAAAAGAAAAGCAAGGGAGCCTCTTTAAGTTGCTGAGCTTTAACAGGCAAGCGAATCAGAGTATGTGAGGATTGCACGCAACCTGTTCGCATCAGAGGTCACTAAAATCATGATTAAAATATAATACAAGAAAATTCCAGTACTTGCATAGATTGATTTAGATACTTTTCTCTAAAGCTACCTAATTCTAGAGGACTCCTATGACAAGAAAGTTATTAAGGATCATCAGTATGCTTACAAGGTATATCCTTTCAACTATCTCCTTAGTGATGATAAATATTAAATGGAGTTTACTAATGAATATTAAGTACTCACTCAGGCTAGGTTTAAAGAGTGCAAATACTTAATAAAGCTAGATGCTGTTCTCCTAGCCAAAGATCATGGAGCTTTCAGACTACCACTCTTTGAAATGACACTCAGAGATTTCATAACTGATCAAAGAAATCATAGATAGCTTGCATTAATATCAACCTAAGCCTTACAAGGTATCAAAGAGCTTCATAAGTTAGGCTTTGTTCACAGAGATCTCAAGCCTGAGAATATAATGTTGAATTTTTCACCAGTAACAGTAAGAATTATTTATTTCAACAGAGCCTTAAGAGTGGAAGTATCAAGGCTTGGAAGTGTAATGGGAACTCCAGGCTATTATCCAGGAAGAGAAGACTGGAGAGATGGAGACTTTTAGTGGGATGTGTGGGCTTTAGCAGCAATAATAATAGAGTGCGATATGCCTCGCAATGAATACTACTCTACAAGATGCGAGAAGGATGCTAAACAAAGAATTAGGCAATTTATTGACAAAACAAGAGTATCTCAATCAATGAATCAAATGGAGAGTCAATATTAATTAAACCAAACTCAAGATCAGACATATCAATAGAGCAGTTAGAGTTGTGGTTAAGTAAGATAAACTTCAGACCTCTCGCACATGATCCAAAAGTGCATTTTGAGTGATTAAATTAAATACATTTACTATAAATTTCACATTAAAACTATTAATAACCCCAACCCCTAACAAATTCCCTACAAATCAAAGCACTTATAAACCTCATTAAGGGGTTTTGGGGTTTTGAATGCTACTCCTGGTCCTGGCTTATTTTAAATATTACAAATTATTTAAATAGAAAAAAAAACTTTAAAATTATAGTAAATACAAATTATTTTGTATTAATTTCATATGAATTGTAAATTTAGGATCTTAATGCTATTCAAGTTAAATTTATAGAATATTATACTAGGATATATAATTAATAGAAATAAATATATATAAAAACAGTCAAATATTAAAATTTGATTAAAGTATTAAATATAAAATGACTTATATGAAAACTAAAACATCTTTAAATGATAATTTGCTAAATAATTCATTTTTATAAATATTTAAATTAAGTAAATTAATTAATATTTATTAAAAAACAACAATCTTAAATAAAAAATTTAAATTAGTTTATTATTGGCTTTTACACCAAATTTGATGATCCTTTAATAGGTTACGAAAAGTCAGCCCCAAATAATATCCAAGCTTCAGGTGCAGTATCAGCCTTTAAAACCACAAATAGATAAGTCAATTCATATGTACCTCAGCAGAGTGAAGATGAAAAGAAATTAGGCCCTGGAGCTTATATATAAGAACAGCCATTTACCAAGAAAAGCTATAATGTTTCTCTCCCACCTAAGAAGTTTAACTGATACTTATTAAAAATAATTATAGAGCTGAGTTGATGTTATATTTTTTTAATTTCGTTTATAAATTGTTAATCATTTAGTTAATTCTAATTAATAACTAGTAAAATGAATGAATTCTTTCTAAAATCAATGTAATTTAAAACATAATATCAATTTTTACTATTCTAATTTATAGGTAATATTTTGACTGGTCACCATTGAAAGTTATCTTGTTTATTAGCATCTAATGTGCTATCCTTTAATATAGAAGTTTTTTTCTTCTGAGGTCTAGGTATACCAATAGCATTTCTAATGTTATTCTATCCAATTTTAATTTGTTATTTCTTAATTCCAACCTATCTTTATAACCTAAGCTGAGTACTTTATCTCTGAAGTTTATTAGTCTTATCAAAATAGTTTTTGCCTAGATCGAAATCTTCGATGATTAAGTTTTGGCTCTCCATTGAACTAGGCATGACACAGTTCCTTGGGGAGAAGCGCCTCTGCTTAATGTGGGAGGTTTGGACTTATTGGACTTTACGAGCTAACATGCTGTGGAAAATGTTCAGGGATTTGTGCATTAAACTTAAGTACTGCATTCTTTCATTTTAAAAACTTAAATATATTAGAGAATAAGAACAATTAAGTCAAAATAGTATTATAGTATTAAATGCTAAATTATAATTGTTTTTCCTAGAAGAAATAAAAAATAATTATATAGATTAAAGAAATTTATTAAGTTTTAAATTAAGATCCCCATTTGTGAGACCAATCGTGTTAATTTTAGATTTAAAAGCATGATTATCTTCTGGTATAGAATTTAAAAAATCATTATTTATTTTAGCCATATCAGAATATTTAGCAAGAGGATTCAACTAGATTGGAAGAGCCATTTAGAAAATGTTGTCCAATAAACTTGGAACTATATAATGTAGAGTTCTTCATAAATACATATGATATATTATAAATATCTGGATGTTTACTCTGGTCTTTTCTTTGATTGTAAAATTGAATCTGTATATACATAGCTAAACAATCTATTATAAATGACTGACTTTCTAGTCCATTCTTGTTATAGTTCTTGGGGTTGTGACTTCCTTTTCCTTCTCAAATCTCTCCTTTGTCACAACATCATACATGGATAATACTTTCTCCAAGACTTTAGCGATTTGATTCTTTTGAACTCTAACCTCGTAAAGTTACTTGACTAACTAGGATTTCTCTTAGTCAATTGAGCTTGCCTCAAATTTTACCACAGTTTTATTGGTACTTTTATCCCTATAGATGAGGGGAATCATATCAAAAGCTCCATCTTTAGCGGTTTCGCCATTTTAAGTTTAAAACATAGTCTGGTCAATTCTACTCATAGAACGATTTTTCAAAGTGTTTTCCTTTGTTAAAGCGTTTTTCGTAGACATAGAACCTTTATTGTGGTTGCTTAATAAATTAACATTGCTATGATTATCCTCTAAAGAAGGAATATGTTTTTAAGACATACTTGAAGTGTATAAGCTCTGTGACAGCAATCTTCTTTTATTATGGGTGTTTTGAGGCTTCTAATCTGGTCTGCTAAATACCTCCATTACTAAATCTCGACACTCAAGGTAAAATTTACTGTCATCGTTCATCTACTCTATTTGTTTTTGATTGTCCTTCAATAAATCGTTCATTTTATCTTTTAATATTGCTTATAATTAATCATACTTATCAAAAGCTAAACGAATTTTAATTGTTAAATTTTTTTAGACTTATAATAACTTAAGTGCCTTAATATGCGCTTATGGATCATTTTCACTAATCTGTTAAATCATGCTATTCATTTCCTTATATGTTTGATGATCTAAATACGTTTAATTTGGCAAGAAAAATGACATTGATTTTTCCTATTAATGTTGCTTAAACTCTAACTGTTTTACTTTGAAATTGATTTAGTCTTAGGTCATACTAGAATTTAACAGCAATTAGTTAGTGAATGTTTACTAAGTTTTTGTGTTAACTTTGGTATTATGAGATTTTGAGAAGCTTTCTAGTTTTTAAGTGAGATTTTTATCTTTCATAGATTTGTCTCTCAAATTTAAGAACATCGTTTTATTGTAGATATCTAAAGCATTCATAATAGGTGGTTTGATAGACTCTACAAAAGAATTGGAAGATTGAATTTGTTGTGAGAATGTCTCTTTGTAGGTTAAATTTAGAGGGCTTTAAAGAATGACTGAGTAAGAAAGCTTCTACTAATTAACTGGATTTATAACTTAAAGCAAAGGTGGTCTTTTATCAATATAATTATTTGATAAATTTTATGGCAGAAATCCATTTTCAAAATTTATTCACAATTCTCTACTTTGAATGAGAGAAAATTTATTTGAAAATATGTTTAGCTATATAAGGAGTCCCTATAGGTCTAACATTAAGTTTAATCATACTCGCTATGTTGTTCGAAGCGAAATCTGTCGAGTAATCCATAGATGATTTAAATTTTTTCATTGGCAAACTTGAGTTTTTCTCCTCAATAGTATTTAAGAGTTCATTATCTTCAGCTACAGATCCAAATCTTTAATGATGAAACTTTACTTTTTTCATTGATACTGAAGATCTCATATTGTGGACCTGAGTTTTAAAAGATTCAGGATCCATTACAGTAGATGATCTAACATTAGTGCTCATATTCAATAGTTGCTTATGCAAATATTTACTCGATTACTTCATCAACTTATTCGAAGTAAAATTGGACTCGACATTACTCTTGAACCTTTTGTGAGTAGCATTTTCCTGAGCTATGCGAGATTACTCCTTTGATGCTCTCATAATGTCATATTTAAATCCTCCTGTTTAGATTGGGTATCTATGACTTCCCTGCCTAGAATTATGTTCAATTGAATCGTTCTTGCTTGACTAACTTTCCTCTTAACTCGTGATTTAATCAAGCTCGTTTAAATTTTTTTCATTAAGATCTTCTATTATCTAAATTTTAGGACCGTTATAGTTGCGGTCATACTTTGGAGGTTTACTTTCTTTTTTATTTATTCCTTTCTTTGTAAGTGTAGATTTAGTTTTTAGAATTCGTTTAACTTTCAATAATTAAGAGTCTATAATAGCTCTCTTTTCACTCTCACTTCTATGCATGATATCAAATATACCAAACTTGTAACTATTATGTTTGAGATGTATCATTTTTTATAATAGATCTGTCTCTGGAATAGTATTTGCCATATCTCCATCTTCCTTTATATCCTAAATCTAACCTAGCTGTCTAAAATATTTCTACAGTTTTTTATTATTAATTAAGCTCTTTGTGTTCCCATTAAGAAATGTTACAGTCCTGTGATGCTATTCATTCTAAGGATTCGAAGTTTAATGTTTATTTTTATTAGGGATTGTTTTTTACTCATGATCGTTTTATTTTTAGATTTAATTTCCAAAAAATTAAGATTGCTTTTGCATCAAGGATGGAGTAATGCTATCTCTCTTATGGAAATTAGAATCTTAATTTTCATGAATTTTGGAAATACTGAAATTCTTAATAGCACTGTTGCCTATGCTGCTATTTTACATCGTTATTGAATTATTATTAGCTTGGCTATTTTATTTAAAAACGTTCAATGAGCTACTCTCCTAATTCTTTCGACTTCTATCGTTTTACGTGAAATCATTTGCTCATATTGACTATTTTCTTAAAGTACTCAATTTTATAAATGTTTAGTGTGATGGGGAAGGACTTCTGTTTTTATTTGAGTGCTCCTAGGAAAATTATTAATTGTTCTCTGTATTCATTAATTCGGTGTTGTAGTTATGTTTAGTTGCTTTTTAGTTTTACAGTTTATCCATTTTTATTTTTTTAATTTGCATATTATCCCATAAAGTTTTTGATTTAGTAAATTTTTTATCACAATCGATACATATTATAAATGAATCGAATTATAATTACGTGTAAAAAATAAACTATAATTTAACTTGGAGATATTTTACTATATATCATTTATTCTAAACTTTTATTCTAGGTGTATAAATAGATTATACATGCTATAGAGACGAACTCAAAGCTTAGCCTTTTTATTTTGTAATAGAATTTTAACCTCCACTCATTACCATCATAAAGTTTCTATCTATAAATTTTCTGTATCTCTGCTTCTAATGGTTTTTAAAAATGTCATTATTATTTGAGCGATGGATACTGTTATTCGCATTTTAAGCAGAGGTGTTATGGTTTTAAGCAAATCCTAAATTTCTATGTTCCACATTTATCGACGAGAAATTTTGCAGTTGGTTGTTACTTTATATATTAAGTTCAGTTACGTGCTATGCCTTGCTTAATGAGTTACCTTTTTTATGTCTCATTTGTCTTTAGCTTACTAAACTACCATTTACAGAGATTTTGGCTCTACGCTCTTTAATTGGATCTAATGAGGAATCAAGTAGAGATTAATTGTTATTGATAAAATAGTTCTAACGTGAAGAATACAGCGTTTAGCTTTGGATATTCTAACGATGGTCAAAGGTTTTATTTAGACTTCTAAAATTTGAGACTGTTTAATTAAGTTAGGGTAAGCTGCTATTTCCAGGGTATTTTAAATTCTGTGGTCCTTCGATATTTTCAACTTCGAGTACTTCATTGTTTATTTAGTCAGATAAATCGGTATTAAGGGGTTAGTGAAAATAGTTCCCTGTTGAGTCCCTAGTCTGCGATTATGATTAATTGTCAATCTAATGATGTGGATTCAATGTGTTATAGATATTAGAATCTGTTCGCCTCTTCTCAGAATTAGCAGTAAAATTATGATTATTATATTACTAATTCCTTGTGAATCCTCTCGAATTAAGAATTAATCTTCTATTCATAAACTGCTGGTTACTTCTATTTTACTATGCTCTGAAAGAATCTTTATTCATTTTAGACTGAGAATTATTCCTGCTTGCACTCTCTGGATCTAAAACTAGTGAACTGCCGACATATATATAATTTCTGTAATCATCTTTGGTCCTTGTCTTAATCAATTTCCTCTAAAACAAAGCATTATTAAAGAATCATGAATATTTTTACCATTAATGCACTACAAGGAGATTTTTTTTCAAGTTTATCTAGAGAGGTGGAGCTATTATAACTTCCAGGCCCGATGTTATTTTAAGTTCCCTTCATTCGATCTTGTATCTGAAGATACTTGAATCGAGGAGTCTACTCAAAATTTTATTTGTAATGACTTCTTAGCAAAACTGAATTCGATTGCGATCCACTATCTCAATAAGAAAATGACTGATACATATCAGGAGGTAGTACAGAAAAGAGGGATTCTCCTTTATTAGTTAACTAAAGCATAAATAGTCAGCATAAGTAGTGTTAAAAAGAAATAGGCGTACATAAATCTCATAGTTATGACCTGGAGTTCTTTCCTTTGGTGAACGAAATTACAAATCCGTAGGTCTCATTATTTAATTTTATTTGTATTATAATTAAAGAAAATAATAATATTGATTTTAATTATATTGAAGTGATAATTGCTCTCAATTAAATTAAAGTATGAATTAACATTATGCAATCACTTTATCATTACTAATTTATAACAACTATTTGGATAGTCATCCTTCTTCATCCTCATGAAATATAGTACTTGGCTTGTTCTTGAAGGAGCTTAGCTGATGATTTTCCATCGAAGAAAAGAGTGCTGATTTCATTGACTTCGTCCAAAGTGATCTTGGATTTACCTAAGGTACCCGCAAGTACGAAAGATGGAGTAATAAGTTAGACAACGAATCTCAAGGATGTTCTTGTACCGATTGAGGCAAGATGAGCTAAAGCCTCTTCCTCAATTTCAATACTCTCTGTAGCACATCTGATAGCCAAGATTTGTACTATATCATTCAATGAGTAGGGTAGGGTTCTAATGATAAGTAATCTATCTAAGAGATCGACGGGAATACCATGTGGTGCCTTCATTTCGATACCTCTAATTTAACAGTGACCTCTGTTTGTAGCCAAAATAACAATTGGGGCAAGGTTGCTTTCCAAAGCTCTATTGAGATAAGTGAAACATTCGATATCAAGCATATGGACCTCATCAATGAAGAGAACTCCTGGAACGAGTTCAGCAATACCGTGATCAATATATTTGTTAACGACCTTGTTGATTTCAAGTCGAAGCTTTTCTGTAATTTCAGTCTTCTTTGGTCTGTTAATTTAACTCATCAAAGACAAGAAATCGTGTCCACCTTGGGGTCTTGCATTTGCAACATCAAGATCATGAAGAGTAACATCTTATACGATTTCCTTCTTTTTGTGTACATCACCCTTTGGGATTGGAACATATTCTTCAGCTTCAAGATCGTATTCAGTTGCATAAGCGTCTGATCTACCAACTCTCTTGACAGCTCCGCTAGTTGCTTCAATATAGATAACATCACCAACTGCAACTTTCTCCTTTTAGATATTCTCGTATATACTAGGATCCAACTTAAGCTGCTTTTGTCCCTTAGTAGTCTTTAAACTTACAATAACTGAACTAACTACTTTTCCATAGCCTCCATGAGGATCCTCAACTTCCTCTGGGGAAATCTCAGTTACTTCACCTTCCCATACCTCCTTGGTTTCCTTAATTCTAAGTCCAATAGCTCTTCTGAAATTTTCCATAAGAATTTCGGTTTTTTTAACTTCTGAACTGTACACCTCTGATCCAACCATGGGGCAGAATGGAACCTTTGGACCAAGCTCAGCAGCGATAGCCAATGCCATAGCAGTTTTACCAGTGCCTGGGGGTCCAACCATTAAAAGAGCCTTACCTGCCATCTTCTTTGATCTAATCATGTCTACGACAATACCGCAAGCTTCTCTTGCCTTTTCTTATCCACAGAGACCATGTGAAATTTCAATTGGGGTCCCATCTTCAGCGAGTCCAAGACCCTTAATATGTGTATGTGAGGCGATTCTCTGAGTTTTAGTGGTAGATTTAACTTCTTCAATTTTCATTTTTCGATATTTGGTTGAATGGCGGTTGTTTACTTAGACTTTTTAAGTTCTATTTTCTCTAATTATAAAAGATTTTAATAATTCAAATTTAAAGCTATTAATTAGGTTGGTTCTCAGAATATTCAACTTGAATTTCGCAAACAAGAGATTAATTTTTATTCTAGAAGTTTCTCATATTCGATTCATCAATCTTCATAAAAGAAATAGCTTGATAGAGTCAATTCTGAATTAATAAATTTTTGAATATTCAAATTCAACATTATCATAAAATCAAAATAAATTAAAATAATTAAATCAGTTTGCTTCATAATTCGGTAATTTATAGCACTAAGCCATGTTTATAAATCCCAAAAGCTCCTCTAAATATTCTTTTTATCCCACATACCATGTATCATTATGAGTCCCTCCCTCTACGATATACTATATTTATTGATGTTAATTTATTCTTTTTTTAATTAATAAATTATACTAACCTTTTTCTTTTCTACTGAGTTCTTAGAGTTATCGTGAAGTTTCTCTCCCATCCAGCATGGTACCAATTCATCTTTATTGCCATGTACAAACAATATAGGCAATTTAAGGTTTTCAACTAGATCAATTGAATTCCAATAATTTCTCAATACTATCAATATAAATTATGACAACTATATAAAACTTATTTAATCCACAATTGTTATGCAAAATTGTATTACAATGAATAAATACTAGTCCTTTAACTAATCCAAGGTATTTATTGATACTATCAACCATATCTCCCATGCTTGTGAAGCTATTTTCAATAATCAAACCTCTGAAAGTATCAGGGTACTAAGAAGCTGTGTAAATTGCCACAGCCCCTCCAATTGAGCGACCTAATAAAAAGAGTTTATCATTGTCAACTTCCTCCATTTTTAATACATGCTCAACAATAGCTTTATTAATATATAAACTTATAACACAGTATAAAAACACGTTTTTACAATAATATATTAATAGGAAATTAAAATATTTAAAAATGTAGCTTTAGCATCTAATTTAATTCCTTATTCTGATGGGGTTCCGTCACTGTCTGAATAACCTCTATATCCAAGAGTCACAATGTTCACATCTAAGTTTGAGTAGATATATTGGAAGTATTGTAATCTCTGTCCAATGTCTAAATGAAACAAATAAATTTACAGTTATAAGAAAAAAATTTAATAAATTTTTGGCTCTTACTTCCAGCGTTTTCATGCATAAAAATAATATTCCTGAAATACAATTATTTAAAATAATAATTTTAAGTATATAATCAGAAAAACTAAAACGTCATAGAATTTATTTTCTATCAAAATTTCATTTAAAAAATTAATTATAATTTTATAATTTTAAATTTTAAAAATTTAGGCAATAGTTGGAGCATCTATAGGATTCTTTTAATGTATAAACCATCTATTATTAAATTGATTAGTATTTTATTTCTCTCCTCTTTTAATATCAATCGTTTATTTTATATATATCTCTAACTATTTGTGTATATTATTTGACTTACCCTTTGAGTTTGACGCCATCACTAGTAACAGTCTCAATATCCTTATATAGTAATCCCCTATCACTGGGAAGTCTAAGTCCAAAGGGGTTTAGGGAGGGACTCTTCACTGGGAATGCTGGATGGTAGATTAAGCTGTTTTACTTCAAATAAAGAGCGCCAAGAGCAGCAATAGTAAGTGAGCCAATACCTAATAATGTTTTAGCAAGGTAGTTTAAGTAGAGGGATTGAGATTCAACCATTTTATGTTTTAATGTTTATAATAATGTAAATTGATCAATATTTATTAATGTGGAGAGATTTATTTTGTTAATTTAAATCTCATTAATACATAGTAAGATATGAATTTTATATATATTTATCATAAAATCATGGCTAGTTATTGAATTGAATGATGTAATAAAATTAATTAAAAAATAACAAAAATCTTAATTATCCCTTAACTTCCTGTTACTTTCTGATTTCCTCTTCAAACCTCAAAGAAGTTTAATCACATGTTTTTTTTGATTTTCACTATCTCTTGAGAGCCATACATTACTTTTTAAGAGATAATTGTTCAATGTTTATTCCCTGTTGTCTACAAACATCAGTTAATATTTACAGAGACTTCTTAGAGTTTTCTGTTTAATTGATTCTGTTTATTTAATCACTTGGATATTCAAATATTTTAATATAAAAATATATAACTAGACACTTAATATATAGTTATTTAGAGTTTAATTAAAAGTTATAAATTTTACTTTTATAGTATTTATACACAGTTCTCTTATAATAATTAATTCTATGGATATTGTTCTGCACATGTATAGTAGGACATATAGTTGGTTTTTGATTGGTATTTCCCATCTTACAAAGTAAACTGCTGCTAGTTTTAAATGGTATAATCAGAGAATTGCGGTAATTACTAATCATCCTGGGATACAGACTATAGCTGCTTTAATTTGTCCATACTAGATTAAATATAAAATTATAGAATATTTATATATTTAAAATAAATCCAATTAAATTAACTTGATATTTTTTATAGATTTGACCTAGTTCTATAAAAGCAATACATAAATATAAATCTATCGACACTTATAGATTAATGATTGTAATATATTTATTAATAAACATTAGATTATAACTAATTTGTTTATGATAAAAAGGGCTTCTTTGAAGTTATTATTAATTTCTTGATGATGGGAAGAGAGCATAAACATTATTTTTATAAGAGTTATTAAGATTCATAATTAATTCTTACCTATCTGTCAATTGTCTAGTAAATACACTTTAGTGCAATTATCTGCAAATTTTGATAAAAATTAAATTTGAATAATAATATCGCTAAGAAATTATTTTTATTCTTAGTAATTTAAAATATTCATACTTATATATATGCAAGAAGCCGAGATTAGAATTGGTAGCCGATCCATAATCTTGGATAAGCTGATCACTGTGTTTCAAGAAATCCATATCTTTCAGGTCATAAATCAAACTAAATAGTTATATAATTAAAACGTTTATAAATTTAAGGGAAAAGTAAATTGTAAAACTAAGAATTTTTCTTTGTAATTTTTATTGTAATTTTAGATTTATCTTAACTTACAAGTCATTGAAGAGAGAAAGTGCAACTTGCTTTAAAATTTATTTTAATTACAATTCTATTTATTTTAATTTTTGAATAAATAAGGATTTGAATTTTATAATATACATTATTAAATATAGTTATTATTTTGCTTTTAGTAATCACACACTAAAGATAAATTATTATTATTAATTGAAGTCAAGTATTTTTAATCATATAATTCATGGGAATATTCAAATTGGTCATTAAAAACTTACAATCACATTTAAAAGCAACAATTAGCAGAAAATTCAAAACTGAAGTTAAGATTATATTATTATCATTTAAAAATAATTTTTTGTTGTTGTTGAAATATTATATTAATTAAGTAATGCGAGAATTAAGTTGAAAATTAAGGATTCTAATTAGCTTTTACTCCAACTTAAATACTTTCTCTCTGATTTCATAATACTATAAAGTTAATTAAGAAATATATTGCTCACTTTAAACAAATTGAGTTAGTCTGTATGAGGCATGAACTTGAATTGCACCTTTGAGTAATCAAATTTCATGTGGTATTATATGGTCTCCGATCCCTAATATAGAAAATAATAAATTTAATAAAAAGTAAATTTTACTTCACTAGACTCTCTTAAAAGGAAAATTCCATCATCTATTTCTTCAATGTTTTAGTAATTAATTTCAAGATTATCTAGAGCCTTTGCATTTTCTTGAAGTCTATCTTTCTCTTTATATTTATTAAATTTAAAACTATTTTACCTTGTTAATTGTGATATTAATCATAGAATGTTAATGATTATAAATATAAATAAATTTTATATTCAGTAATTACTCGATGCACAAAAGCACTTTCATTGATCTGGAAATAAGCGACATTGATGTAATCTCTAAGTCTAATTCGATCATATTCATTTATTTTAGCTGATAAATACAGACAAGTAGTCAAAAGGATCACTAAGCTTTTTGAATCAAAATCTTCTGATAATGGTTAAGGCTTTTAAATTTGTTCAATTTTAGGTTTGTTTTATGTTATATCTTATTAATCACCTTAAATATCCTCACTTTATGAGCTCAAGTCCTATATAAAATTCCTGAATTAAAAATTGCATGAGAGAATAAAATGAAATGTGATTGAATATTGTTAGTAAATATGTATCTTCAAACTTACAATCAATGAATCAAAGATGCTGAGTTTTGTATATAGAAGTGCATCAAGGAATACATTTACAGGTAATTTGAGTTTTATACATATTAACCTCAAATCCTTGAATATATTTAGATATTTATCCAAATCTACTACTGCTGCTTATGATTCTTTTTGGTTGTCTTAATTTTAATTCATTTGAATGGTGTTTTCTTCCATTGATTATATATAAATTTTTTAATTTAAATATAATTAATATGATTTTTCTATAAATTAAAAGCATATTATTATATCGTAAAATCTTTAACAAAAATATAGGAAAGTCTTAAATAAAATGCAAATGTAAAATATAGAAGCAGAATTCAAAATGATTTTGTTTGTCTCGTCTAAACTATGTAATTTTAAAGATTTTAGATTAATTCTTAAATATTTGTTAACAAAGAATAATATATATAGTCAAAACCTGACGCCAAACACTGTAGCTATACATTAAATAGTTTTGGCAGCACTATCCTTGGCTCTCTGTGGTGGGTATATTGTTTGATAGTAACTGTCTGTATTATTCTCCCAGTAGCAAGAAAGCACAGTCTGCGCTCCAGATTGCTAAGTCTTTTGCATTAGCATGCATGTAACTATCAATCACAGTTAATAATAAGGTATTATAGAAAATAGATGAAATAGCGCTGAAGTAAGGATTTGAGGTCTTTTAATCATAGCAAAAGTTAAGATTTTAAAGGTTCTTTGATAAAAGCACTTACTCATAAACTTATAAGGTCTATTGAGCTCGACTAGTTGCTTCATTGACTTTTCGCAAATATCATTTATCCATTAAGGTACCTACTTCTCATCCCATTAAGCATTTGCAAGAACTTGCTCTACTGCGTCATAAACACATTTTTCTACTTCTTCATTTGGGAATCCATTATCCTAAAATGAATCAAAAGTGTTAAAAGGGTTTAATGCTTTGTATTTGAAAATGACTTTTAAAGCAGTCATTTCAAAATTAATCAAAGATAAAAGAGTGAAATTCAGTTTCATTATCAACTATTTTATTTATATACATAGAAGCTTAAACTATCAGCTTGATACTTGTAATATTTATTTGGTATTTAAGTCAATTAGTTTCAGTAGACTGGTATGTATTTTCATATTTTAAATTTCTAAATATGAAACTTACATCTTCGTTTCCTTGTAAATCGTCCATTGTATTGCCGGTATTATAATTTAAATTTATTTATTATATTTCTAATCATTTTACTTATCAATTTCTTTACCCTTGATTCATAAATGTAATAATACTAATTGTTATTAAATATATTTATACTATGATTGTGAGAATTTATTGATACTGATATAAAAAATTAATGAAATTATTGTTTATTTCTGTCCAAATTTATAATATTATAAACTAAATTGATGTTATAATTTAATTGTTGTTGTTACTATTCTAGATATTATATTTGAATTATATATTTAAGCTAAATCTTGATATAATCTTTGGTTCATAGGACTTCCATTATGAACTTATCGTTATCTTATTTATATTTGTTATCGAATTCTGGATCATCAGATTTTTCATTTACATTGAAGATATATTCGTAGTGTTCTATCATTACTTTGAAAGTTTCTACTAAGTGACCTGCGAAGATTTTTAAATTATTTACTAATTTTTTAAACAAAAATTAGTTATATATATAATACTCAAATGTTTATTCATAAAGAGTTATAGATATTTTTAAGATTAAGTCATTAGCAGTCAATTCAAATGGTCTGAATAAATTTGGAGTAATAACTGTTGCCATATTATGCAAATTCATCTATAATAAGTGTATCTTAAAATACTGTATATTTCACAGACATTTTTTAAAAATATCTATTGCACTTACAGTATTATGAGCCGATTAATCGATAACTTTCTTTAGAAATCTTATAATGTAAACAAAGGTGTTTTTATTTATTTCTGGCAATAAAGCGCATATTTTTCTAAGTTATTCCTTTTTCCTCTCTGGTTTTAATTCTATAAGAAAATAGGATTAGAGATTATTTCATATACAATTTTTAGAGTAAAAATTAGCATATTTTCGATGAAAATTTTATAAATTATACCTTACCTGATAAATCTCTGAACATTCAAAACCCCTAAACCCCTTAGTGAGGTTTATAAGTGCTTTGATTAGTAAGATAAAATTGGGGTTTTATTATGGTTAGTAGAGAAATTAGGCCAGTTTGCAAAATGAAAAATAGAAATTTCCGATTTTTGGGGTCTAATTATGATGAGAAATATTTAGATCTGCTTAAGCTTAGGTATGGCGTGAGTATTAATATAGACTAACTAAAACCAGTGATGAATTATTGTGCGATTGTAAAGCTATTGTGTAAGAGTTCTTCAACTGTAAGGTATCACTGCTTGCTAGCTGTTTAGCATTTCAATTCTGGTTCTTGATACCATCCTGCAATAAGATAAAAGTTCTCTTAGCAGCATATCCACTATCTCTTCGATTCTAAGACTCTTAAGTATTGGGTACACTTCCCACTTGACTAGCGAGCTGTGATATTTCATCGAAAGTTTCCTGGCATGCGCATCTCTACATAAAATATCGCAAATATTTATAGAAGGAATGGTATTTCTTTTAAGACTGTCAACAGAGTCAAGAGAGTGATTGATTTTATAGTGTTATTTTATAGTAATAATTTGAACTATATATATGATTAAATGCAGAGGTCTATTAATAATAACATTAAGCTCATACACGCTGATGAAGCAGTGTTTACATTCAACACCTTTATTAATAAGTCTTGGTACAAGAAGTATGATAATATAGAAGTGTATGACTAAAAGGTAAAGGTTGTCACTCATGCAATTTTAGCTGGTATAAGTGAAGATTCAATCTTCGAAACTTATGTTATTCACCCTCGCTCTATTAAGAGAGAGCAGTATATAGAGTTCTTATATAAACTAAGAGATAAGTTCAAAGATCAAAAGAGCTCATCCTGTTTGTTGATAACCTATCAATTCATAAAGACAAAGTAGTATAAGAAAGCTTATGAAGAGTTTAACATAACTCCTGTGTATAAATTTCCTTACAGTGCAAAATTTGATGGAATCGAATTCTATTGGAGTTAGCTTAAGACTCACTACAAGAAGTTACTGCTGTATCACCTAATGCATTATCTACCAATCGATACAGTAGATCTCATACAAAGTAGTTGCATGAGAGTTGGTAAAGCCTAGACTACGATATGTGAAAGAAAGGGTAGAATGAATGTTTAATTAATAAGAGTTATACTTAAATGAATGATTTATTTCACATATCAAAAGAACTCTTAAAATGATTCGGCTTCTCATTCTTATCCTCTTCTTATGGTTTGCTTGGTCCCATATTTCTTCTCTTAGCGCCAGCTCCTGAATTTATTTTCATTTCATCTGGCTTTTAAAAATCTTTATAAAGTCTCTTGCTATCTTCATAAACAGTCTATGAATTTCTATCTCTGTGAACCCTTGCATGTTCTTTCATTAGGAATATACCAGTTCCAAATTTCCCTACAAAGTTATCTGTCAAAACTTACAAGCCAGGTCTTGTACGCCTTGCTTCTTTAAATCTTCAGGAAAAATAGAGAAGCGTTTCTTGTGAACTTCTTCAATGATCCCTATGAGATATCTCTCTCTTAAAGTGCCAAGAACACCAAAGAAGAAGCTCCTTTCTGGAAGCTTGTTATAGAGTTATTTCTTGGTAGGAAGATAAACTACTAACTTAATCTTTCATCGCATCATCGTAGAGATTAGTGACTGAAATCTCTGAGTAGTTTGGTAATTCTATCAACTTAATTTCATTGTTTTTGAAGGGTTTCTTCTCATCACAGAGTATAGTTTTCAAGAATGAAATTTTGGTACCTTCCATCGTTGGAAAGAAAAAATCCACTATATTATATGATAAAGTATATGCCACATGCTTACCATGCTGAGTGAGGTATCGATAGAGATCTTCCTTGCTTCTAAATCTTGAGATCATTTCTTAAGCTTCAACCCTCTTCATTGTAGTACTTATAGATTCCATCCTTGATCCTTCTCTTGTTATTGAGTTTCAAATTTTAATATATAGAGTTCTGGATCCTACTGTTAAAAATCTTACTATTAAATATGTACATCTTATATGAGGTCAACCCTGTAAAGATACGTGGATAAAGTTCGCAGAAGCTGCAACAAACTTCAGAGATGGAGCTCCATTTTTATCATTTAGTTCCATTAAATTAGTACTAAAATAGTTGAAATTTAATAAGTACTTGTAATAAATCCGTTTAAGTTTAATTGGTACCAATTTAATAGTACCAAAACTTAATTAATACCTACTTTTAATAAAGTGAAGTTTTAATGGAAAAGTTCCAATCAGGTTCAAAACTTAATTGGTAATAGTACCAACCTGGACTTTATCTGAGTTGGTACCAAAATCAAAATTATTAAAGGTAAAATTAGAAAGTTTATAGTTATAAATTACAGAGAAGTATTGTTGCTTGCACCTGAAATCAAACTATGGTTTTCACATAAGTTGCTCCTTTGAAGAGATGCTTTTGTAAGTATGCTTGTATTAGCTTTAAATAGAAATTTAAATTTGAATTTAAAATAGCGGCCAACTTAAATCCTAATGCATTTGGTAGAGGAACTGGTTAATCATAGCTCAACTTTGGTTCAATAAGATACCAGAAGTTATATACATTGAGAAGGAAGCAGAGCTGAGAGCTCTTGTATTTGAAGCACGCGTATTCTTCATATAAATTTAAAACAAGAAAAAGTCAGCAGAAGTGGGAGTCTAAACATTAATAGAAGTTGCTGAGGAAGTCAAGGAACCTCTACAGATTGAAAAAAATAAAAACTTTTGAATGCTAAGACTGCTAAAAATTCTTATCGACCGATTCCAGTTTGAAGAGACACATGAAAGAGGTTTACTCTGGTAAGGCTAAGGTGTATTTTAAGCCTGATAAGGTTGATAGCATGTACGAGTGCAATGACTTGTGAGAAGTCTTATACTCACTCAGCTAAAGTTAAGAAGCATATGCAGAATCATCACCTAAGTGAGTTCTTAATTTAAGATAAAGAGATTCAGAAATTAGTGACAACTAAAAGAAAATCTAATACTCTTGAGAGTTAAAAAGTACAACAGGAGAAGCTCAAGAGGCAGAAGCGAATAGAATTAATGAATTATCAAAATCGAAGTAAAATTTGTAGATTGATTAAATTAATAAATTTTATTAAATTATTTTATATGGAGAAAAAATGTGATCTATCCATAATACATATACAAATCTTATTTGCTTATTGAGATTTCGACAAAAAACTTACAGTAAACAAAGTAAAGTATATGCTTCAATTAAAGAAATTTCAAAGACATTAAACCTTTCAGAAAAAATAGTAAAATAAATTGAAGCAATTATAAACTGAAAATATTGAAGGCTCAAAGGATAAAAACATTCTACATAGAATGACTTAAGAGCAACTTAACTATTTACTATCAGAAAAAACTTTAAGAGAATAAATACTTTTATCAATTGAATAAAGAGCTAAAATTTTTCATCGAAATTTCCCAGAAATAAAAATATCTACTTCAAGCTTGTATAAGCTTTATAAAAAAATGGAATTAAATATAAGTCAACTTGAACGGAATACAATTTAACCGAATATAAAAAATAATAAATTCAACAAGACTTATCTAGGGTTTTTGAGGAATTAAATAAAATTATAGAAAATGGGGAAAATATAGTATATCTAGATGAAACAATTTTTAAACCCCACTCAATAAATTACAAATCATGGGCTCATAAATACAGTAACTAGGCACTTAAAAAAGGGGGTGTTAACCTTGATACCTTGGCAGCAGTTGTAATAATTAGTTCATAATTTGGATTAGAAGGCTTTAGAATAAAAGCAAAGTCAATTAAGACAGATGACTTACTTCAGGTTCTATAAGATTTAGACTTAAGATATAAAGGGAAAAACTTGACAATATTTCTAGACAATCTAAGGGCTCATCACTCAAAACTAATGAAGCAAACTGTTGAAGAAAATGGATGGAAGCTATTATTCAATGCAGCATATTCATCCAAGTACAACTGCATTGAAAACATTTTTTCAAGAGTAAAATAGCTATATAAAAAAGACATTATACAACTTTAATTCAAACTATCAAACAATAAACACTTCTAAATTGTTTAGGACTCAATTCTCAAAATAAAAATAAGTGACTGTATAAAAAGTGAAAACTTTTGCTTTAATTAACTTAAGATATAAAGTTTATAAAAATTTTATTATTTTATGTTAACATAAATTTTTAGTATATTTAAGTCTTAAATAAAATCAGTACAATTAAAGCCTTTTGCCTGGTAGGCTTTTCATTATTGTGTTTTCATCTCTGAATAACATATTTTATTATGTCTGCTAAAATTAGTTGCCTTGTTTCTATTCCTCCTCAAAGCCAGAAATTTCGTATCATTTTCTTTTCTTAGGTTGCTTCCTGCCTAATGACTTTTGTTTAAGTAATGATAGCGCTTTGCCCTTTCGTTCTATATAGACATAAATATTTAAGTACGCTTACTCGAGAAATGTGGAATAGATTAGATTTCCTTTAAGAATTCTTAACTAATCTCTATGGTCTCCCCTAATTGTTCTTCGTCTGTAGGTTAATTTCTTTGAGTTTACTAAGACATAACTATTTATGTCAACCATTCATTTTTGAGTGTTCCTAAGACCCCATAGAAGAAATGCTTGTCAGGGAGGTCCTTAGGAGCATCATAAACTCCAAGGTATCTATTTACCACTTAATCGTCCTTGACATAATTAAATATGTTCAGGACCCCTAGTTCTGGATAGTTAGGTACGTTTACATAAATTACGTCTGCTGATTTTAATAGCTCTTTTCTAGAAGCTAGCACATCTTTTATGAATCTCATGCTAGTTTTCTTATAGCTAGGTAAATGATAACCAACTATATTTGTTAATACTTAAATATTTACGTGAATATTTTAGGTGATTGTACCAATCAGATTTTGTGTTCAAGCTCCCATCTAAAGTTCTGCTATTTATGTTCGTGATATTTCCCTAGTTTGCCTCTCGATTTTAATTTATGTTCATGCTATTTAATAACTATTAACTAAAGCTTCCTAACTAAATAATAGGTTTTAATAGCTTTAAATTGTATTGGATTATTTATGTATATTAACATAAATTAAAAATTGTATTGGTTAAATTTATGTATGTTGACCTAAATTAATATTAGCATAATTAAGGCGCTAGGCGCTCAATTCATTGTATATTAATCATATAAACTAATTGATTGTTAAAATGATAAAATAGTAGTCAAAAAGCTTAAAAAATAATTTATGTATAATCACCTAAATAAAATAAAATTTATGTCAACTTACATAAATTATTAGGAACCTTTCAATTTTATTACAGGAATCTTTCAACAATATAATATATAATTTGCGACGTTCTCTAAGGAACCTTTCTATATCTTTACAGGAATCTTTCAAATTATTTTTCATTTATGTTCATGGACATAAATTTTTCACAAAATTTTCCCCAAGTCCTGATTTGATAATTTAATGTTAATATTTAATACCCCTATTTTTATATACTTAAATAAATTGTATTAAATATGAGAAAACTTTCCTCTTCACTCTCTTCAAACATAGATTCAAGTGAAGATTCCTAACATAAAAAGGAGTCGTCAAATAAGAGTAGTCATGTATCAAATAATGAGGAGCAAATTATGAATCAATAAACAATTGTAAACAAAAAGGATTCTAGATATAATTAATTCTATATCAGATGGTAAGCTAGAAGAACTGCATGAGCCAGCAACAAATCCAAAAAACCCACTAATCTTTATGAATGCTTGTTATGTAAAAATATTTACACTGGAATCGAATTAAAATGACACTAAAACACTCATAATCGAAATAATGGAAAATTTATTTAACTTAAGAAAGGAGGACTTTATAGATGTTAAGTATGCATACAAAATAACGAATTAAAAGCTTACAAGACAAAAGAGCTGCTGTTGACGCACTTAAATTCTCATGAGTTAGATGATCTATAATAAAACGGATATCCTTAAATTGTAAGATAAATATATATTGACTATTTAGGTGATGAAATAAATAGAGAGAAATTAAAAAAGGATAAAGCATGATTAAAATCTTCAAAACGATGGTATCTAGAATTCTTGTCAATCTTAAGAGTGCGACTTGTCTAAAGACAAATCACAAATTTTGATAAATCAAAATGAAGATTCTAGTGTTCAATATATAGACACAGTAATTGCCTTTCCTAAATAAGTAATAAGTCATACTTATGAGAATGCAAGGTTAAGCTTTACAGTAAATCTAAACCATTTTATTAAGAATGAAGTTTAAATGATACTTTAACTTTCTAAAGATTAATAAATTCTAACAAATGATGAGGTAGCCTTTAATTAGGCTAAAGGAAGATAAACCGATTACAGTTTTGAAGAAATTAATCTAAACTTTAACATAGTCACACGACTTTGGGCTGAGTTCAAAATTTTATCCTTTTTAAGAAATGTGAAAGAAGCTTCAAGTTAGGATTGATTAGTTGTAATTACTTATGACGAAAAAGTACTCAAATTGAAAAAACTTGATTGGAAGTAGTCTTTGGGCTAATTTATTTTTCAAGAAAACAGAGAGAATTGTTTTAATGTACTTATTCACACTATAGAAGCTGTTTAAGAGTTGCATTCAGCTGGAATCGTTCATAGATATTTATCTCCAAAAACCATAAAAGTCAAAGATGATGAAAATATGAAAGTTTTGATAACAAATTATTAGTACTCAACTTATAAAAATGTAAAGTTGGATGTTTCTTAAATTCCTATGACAATTTATCAAGATTAACTAAATCATGATGACATAGAAAATGGGGACTTTAGATAAGATATATATTCTATTTTGATTATTCTTGTCCAGATACTAGCAGGGAAGAATTTTTTTAAGATAAAGAAAAGTTCAAATGACTATTAGAAAATAGTTAAGTAATTTATTGATGATAAGGTATTGCCTAAATGTAAAAGATTTTTTCTGAAATATATTACAAAGGACTTTGATGACCTTCGTTCATTACAAGAGTTGAAAAATTAAGTCTAGTTATTAAAATATAATTGATCTATTCATTTATTTAATTAATTTACAAATTTTCCCTAGATTTTGATAAATCAAACTGCTTGTAATGTCTTTTTAGCATGCTTTTAAGAGAGAACCGTGTATATTCCTGTACTAAACGCAGTATACTATAGCAGTTATATTGAATTCTACTTAAATATAAACGTACCTGCTAAAGCAAAACTCATAGTGGTTGAAGACTATGCCTACAAGGTTTATCATTTCAGCTACCTCCTTAAGAACGAGCAGTATTAAAATGAGTTTGCTAACGAATATATCGTACTTAGAGAGGCTTAGAAAAAAGATTGCAAGAATATGCTCAAACTAGATCGTGGAATTCTAGGGTTTGGTTTCATTGCACTAAGGCTAAGAAGTTTGAAATGACTCTTCAAGATTATCTATATTAAAACAGATACCCGGATGAAATGTTTGATATTCTATCTAATATGATAAAGGGTGTGTAGAAACTTCACGAGCTTGGATATGTCCATAGAAATTTGAACCCTAAAAATGTTATGCTAAACCTTTGCCTTTTAAAAGTTGTCGTAATTAATTTTAATAGAGCCTTAAGATAAGAGATTGTAACCTTAGCAAATGTTCTTGGTACTCCAAGTTATTTCTCAATCAGAGAAAAATGGACAAATGGCTATATTTAGCGGGATGTTTGGGCAGTAGCTGCAATAATATTTGAAAGTGATATGGAAAGTATGTCTTACTTTGGTACAAAATATGAAAAACAATCTATAAATCTAGCAGAGAAGCACATAAAGCAAAATGATGAATGCTAAGTAATAAAGAAGATTGTAGAGAAGATAATATTTAGAGCCCAAGCATATCCAAGACAATCCTTAGTCGATATGCTTGAGCCACTAAAGAAAGCTAGATTCAAGAGATACAATAAAGACAAGCAGATAAAATTAGTTAGATTAAATTAATCTTATATTCAATAAATATGTATTAATCACTCACAAAACCTGCCTTTTATCTAATAAGCCTAATAAAACCCCATTTTTACCCTACTAATCAAAGCACTTATAAACCTCACTAAGGGGTTTTGGGGTTTTGAATGAGTAAAATGTAAAACTACAGAGAGGTTCACCCATAAATTTAAGAACCTTTTTAAGGTAATTAGCTACAACATGCGGTTGTTCAGATAATTGAGTGAGGTAGTAGTAATTTCCCATTGATATGTGAATTTATAGTTCATCTAATTTATCTATACTCGCTCCTTTTCTGAATATGCCTTCAGTTTTCATGAGATGAGGTTATACCTCGAAATAGGTGACAAGGAGTATGAATATTTCAGCATTAAAATATGTAATTACAGAGATTTATTTATACAAGAGTTAGTTACCATTAATATATTGAAATGTGGAATATAAAATTAAAAATAATCTATATTTCAGGGACTTAATTAGCCCCCTTACGTTTAAACTCATAAATATGCTTTCCAATAATATCTTAAGTTTACACAGCCGAATCTTACTAGAAATTCAAATATTATTCATCTCCTTTTTCTATAACCTCCTTCGCCACACTTTACAAGTGAGCAAATTCATCTAAAGAATTTAAACGAGTATTAGTAGCCGTCCTGCTCTTCTCTTTCTACTTCTTAACTTGAATTTTGTTTCCTAAAATAACAATAAATAAAGAAAACTGTGTATAAATTATTTACTATTTTTTGGCAATCACCGTTAAATTAGTAACTTACCTAAACTATCTTTTTCAGTTAAATATAATTAATGCATCTTATGAGGCAAACAGCCAATTATTCTCTATGACAGCGTTGGTTCACTTTTTATAGTGTGGATGTAATCGGCTAGAGTGTCAAACATGTGCACTCTTCGAAGTAGTTGTACTTAATTTTTTGCGAAGGCATTCAGGACAAAGAATCTTCAAATTTAGATAGAAAATTTTACAATATAAACCCTGCTAATTATAAACAAACAACTATAATAATATAATCTTGTCTTGATTAGAAGTGTAGGATGGATGATATTGACTGCTTGAATTTTCATCTAATTTGCTGGTTCTAATTAAGTGAACAGACTTTTCAGTGAAGAAACTGGTCCCTTGCTAAATTTACTGATCCCAGTGTGAAAGTATGTTATCACAAAGTTATTACTATATTAGGATTTATCAATCAATTTATTCTGAGTAAGCATTGTTAAAATATTTATACTTAATGCTTGTTATAATATACTTTCTCGATAAAATTACTTACAAGTTAGTTAAATTTCTACACATAATTAGCATATCAGTTTTAATAGCCAACTTTTATTGACTGTCTTTAGGATACATATTTCCAAACATCAAAACATTCAAATTCCCTTATTTGTCATACCCTATTTGCAAATTTAATATAACTTCTTATAGAACTTATAGAGTATAAACTCATCATATAAGATATTATTGATTATAAATGTTTATAATTAGATTTCATGACTTACCAACTTATTTGAGAAAACCAACATCCTCTAGTCTTCTCACTGTTTGCACAAAATCAATCACATAATTATGCCTTTCTTCATCGAATTATGTCAGATCTTTGAATTCTTTATTATATAAATTGACTAGTTTCCTAGTTTTTTATATAATTACTAATTTTTCAAATTTTATGTATAAAAATTATATTTTTGACCATTAAATACACATATAATATAAAATTGTTAGTGTTTTAATGCAATACCAGAGTCATCTTTATCAAATAAATCCCCGAAGTTGCTCTGTGAGGTTTATATATGATCATGATTTAGTAGATCTGATTGAAATATTTATACAGGTTTCATACCCTATAATTTCTGCTCCTCCAAACTTCTAGACTGTCTTGCTGCTTATCTATTTCTCTCCATTAGTAAATTAAAAATGATTATAATAATCTTAATAAATTATAATTATAATAATTTATATATCTAAAAATAAATTAATATATAGTGTTATAATGAACAAATATATGCACTTAATTTAAATATTGAATAATTATAATTAAATTAAAATAAATTGAATTTCAAAATGGATTTCATTCCCTAGAGAGAATTCTATCACCCAGAAGTTCAATCCAAAATGAAGAGAAAGAGAACTTCAGAAAATGTAAGTAAACAAATGAATTATAAAATTAGTTTTACTCTTCCCACCTTAAACAAATGAAATTAATTAATTAAGAGGAGCGTTATTTTAGAAATTACTTTCATTTATATACAATTTATAAAATCAATAAACTTTGAAAAAGAAAAGTTTTCAAATAAACTCTGATTTATAATTTTTAACCTTGAATTTTATTAACACTTTAACCTGTAGGTGTTCATCTCTTCATACGCTTTTTCACCCTCAGATCAATTCTTATTCGTGGGTCTCACTAGTGGAAAAGTATGTTACTGGAAGAAGAAAAACATGGAGTAAAAGTATTTAGTAAAAAAGGGAAAAGATCCAGAATTAGTCGAACTTGAAACTCCCAACCCCCATAAGGTAAGTTTTAATTTATTAAATTCAACATTTTTATGAATAGGGTGACGTGAAATGCCTGATATATGCAAAGATAGAAAACTTAGACGTGTTAATTACTGGGTCAGCAGATCGCACCATTAAACTTTGGGAGCCAAAGAACACAAAAAGCAATCCATGTTTTCAGACAATTATTGGACATGGCGGGTCTGTTATCAGTATGGCTCTGATTTAGAAAGTGCAGTTACTTGTTACAAGCAGTACTGACAGAACTATGAGAATATGGAGGTAATACATAGTCATAATATTATAAATGGGGTTATATTAAATTTATTAATGCTTTTTAGAGTTGATAAAGCTAGACAGCTATTGATGTACCCTTGGTTTTGTGATAAAAAAATATTAAAAAATCTCACTGTTTATTCTTATTCATTCCAATTGTAGGAGTTATTAAATTTTATAATCTAAAACGAGTATAAATATATTTTAATTATAAATCCCACAATAATAGCTGTATAAAAATGTCAAATATATCATAAATTTCCTAAGCAAATCATAACCCCTAGTCCACACCAACAAATCAAATAAAAAATAATTCCATTAATTCACATAGTAAATTGAACTTTAAAACACCTTTTAAGAATAAATGCAATTACCTAACACTAGTGGCAATATGCCTGATTTATATATAGCAATAATAAATGATGTCTGTGAGTGCGGAATTTGTACCTGACTATGACAATCGATGCTGGGCTTGTCTGATGAATCCACTCACTCTAAATGCCCAGATTTATTGTCCAGCTGATAATAGGTGTTAGATAATTATGTTTTAATATAATATTGTTACAACTCCACAAACGATACATGTTCAGTGAATTTTGCATATAATCCTTATGACTGCTTGAAATTGCCTGCTCTGGTTAGCACAATCTGCAATTAGCTGTAATTTACCGCAAGTGGGGCAGGCGCCAAACAACTATTCACAAGATATACATACACTATTATCAAGAATACTTAAGTAATGCTTATTTATTCAGTTATACGTAGATTATTATCATATTGCAATAACTTAGTAGTAGAGAATGATAAAGGCTGTCAATTTCAAGTAAGTGGCACAGGTTCCTGGTTACAAATAAATTATACGGAACCGGTGCAAGTTTATATCAATGCTTACTACAAAACCTAATTCACTTCAAAATAACTATTGCTCAAACAATTTCATAGTAAGTAAGTATCGCTACTCAAAAAATTATAAAATAAAACATTTTAAGCATTAAATATACAAAAGTGGTGAGAATCTGACGATAGGAAAAGACTTGGATACATTCCTAAGTGAAGATGTTGCTGATAAATATTACATAGGCATTGTAAATCCCACAGCAAGCACAGTTGGCACGATCACAGCCATTATGTATCAAGCTGCAGTAATAAACTAATTGTCTAAAATAGTAATGTTGATATCTTCATTGGGATATGTAATTTGGAGTTTATGAGAAGATACATGAAAATTAGTATAGTAAATTATTGAAAAAAGAGATTATTATAATGAAATAAAAGGAATATATAGTCTATGAAATGAGTAGAGATTAAATAAAGTAGTAGAATAAACTATATTAAAAGAGTGTGATAATATGAAAAAAACGTTTTAGTTAATTTATTAGTAATTATTTTATCAGTTTGATTTTATTATGAGTTTCTTGTTAAGTTTAATATTTGATTAGCATTAATAATAAGCTTTTCATGGTTATGGAGGGGTAAACTACTTTCCGCACATGTTGTCGAAAGTGTCATTGTAACTGATCTTAGCAATGTGTTTTCTGAAATCTGTATAGGTGCATCTCTCTGAGTGACTTCCTCTGTTGGCGTTACCTTCAAGGCAAGTGTCTAATTTCAAAGGCATACCATTGTGGGAAAGTCTCACATTTACAAGTATACATAACAAACGAAATTTTAATGGCATAATTTTTACAACAACTTGAAAGTACTTATAGTTACAGTTAAATAAAATTTCTCATATAAATGCTCAAGTTTCAATCTTTTAAAAGGATAAAGCTTGATAACAATTACACTGATTAATACAGTTCTTATAATTTGAACATAGCATTTATTCATATTAAATTCTATTTATTAAATGGAGGTTTAAAGAAATATCAATCTTATCTTCACCTTCAGCTAAAATTTTTTAAGGGTTAATTTTTAATAATTGAAGCAAGACTCATCACGGAGGGAATATATGCAATCTGTATCGTAGAAAAGTTCAATAAAAACTTGAGATCCATAGGGCACGTCCACAAAGTCGTGGTCAACTGGGTTTAACCATTCCAAAATGTTTGCGATTTGATAGTCATGGGCTGAATAGATGAAATTAGAAAAATTACTTACAATTACAAAAGAATGAGTAAATAATCAAAAATGTAAGGATATAATTAATTTAGTATTATTATTAATTATTCTTTTTTATGTTTGATTCTTATGATATGGTGAATAAATCTTAATATATAAAATTGAATCTATGTTTTTTAATAAAAAGTATTGTAAATTAGAATATTAAAGTTTAAACTTTAAAAGTTATTAAAAAACAACCAATAGAAATAATTTTTAATATATCATCACTATTCAGATTCAATAATAATTAATTAAATTAAAAGCATGTAAGTAATAATGAAGGTGATTTAGTTAAAATAAAAGTTTATATTTAATGACTAGCTAACGCAAAATCTATTTTTTAGACTTAGCTCGTCAATTAAAAATGATATTGATTATTATTATAAAAGAAGATAAAAATAATTAATTGTAAATGATGACCTGATTAAAAATTCGAATTCCATCTAAATATCTGAGAGTGTCTCTGTTATGATCGCCATCTTAAATATCAAAAATTCTTTGATGCATAGCTTGAAGAGGATTTCTAAACATTTTAGTTATATAGATTTTCTTGTATTCATCTGGGAAAGTCAATGTCAATGCAAACATATTATTTTATAAATTATATAACTAAATTAGTCATTATTTTAATTGTGTTTTCTTTTAAACTTCTAAGCATTTCTAAGATAATACCATTACTCAGCTGTGTAGTTGTATCTTCTAGGAACACCTTCGAAGTCTTCAGCCAGTGATGAATCACTATATTGATAGACATCAACGAAGCTCATTTTCCAGGCTTGGTCATCAGTGAGCTCATATGCCTATTGAAGTGGCCCTCTCACAATTGGCAGGATGAAATCTGCTACATCGGTATAAGTTTCGTTTCTTGGGTAGAAGTACTTATCTGAGTCATCTATGTACTTGCAACCTTGAGTTAAAAGGTCATCCTTGGGATTTGGCTCGAAATAGTTAAAGACTGGAATGTATTAGAAACCGTCCATTGAGTCATCATTATTAATAATTAACTTTAAGAAGTTGCTGATAATTGCTTTTAATGTTCAATTTAAAATAAAAATTCGACAAAAATGGCTTTTAATATGAGAAATAAAAATATCATTCGAAGCCTCAGTATTTCTGATCTTTAGTTTTGGCATACCTTTACCACTTTTTAAGCTATCTTTCTCGCCTGATGTTAATCCAGCAGCTTGTTAATTTGGTGGGTAAATACCTATAAGTTCAGCATAACTACTTTGGATAGCTCTGAACACATTAGTGCTTTAAATGTAAACTTAAGTTGGATTGTAAACTTCGTCTATTAAGCCTGCTCTCTCAAAATATAATTAAGTTTTTATCTATAAATAAGGACAAATTTTAAATATGTATAATCAAAGTACTTAGCTTTGTTCAAACTTCCTATTAGGTATCTTTGTCTCTGACCGCTTGAAGTAAGCATGCCAGTTGGTACTTTGAAAACACCTGGTTCAGCCAATTAATATCCTCAAATAGATGAATTAATAATTTTATTTATGGTTAGAGTTGATTTTTTTTAGGATTTGTAAAGAAATTGCAGGCTATATGTGAGAATATTATGCACTTAATGATAATTCGTTAATTTCAATGAAATAGGAAATATTATTTATAGTTCGTTGGATACATAAAACTTCTAAAATATGTTCCTAATTTTATCAAGAATTAATAGCTATAATTACGATTATAAAATCGCTATCCTTTTTTATTAGCTTCTTTTTATTAATATATTTATTACAAGGACTATAATCAAGCTTAAACAGTAGATCTAAATAATTATTATCATAAATATGCTAAAATAATTATTAAAAACATATAAATCCCACATTATTAAATTTGTGTTTTCTTGACCAATCCCAATAAGACTCCAACTATACCCTACAAATCAAATACATAAATATCAATCAAGAGGTTTTGGGATTTTGAATTAGGGAGCTCTTGCACCATGTCTAACAAACTCAAAGACATAGCCAAGTTTTTCCTCTGCTTAAGTTAGCTGTATCCCAAGCAGTGCGAACAAGGTCAATAGTTTTGTTTTCATTTTCTATGTAATTATATAATAAATATATATCTCAAAGGTTCATTTATTCAGTAATAAATATCTGCAAAATCATTTGTATTTTTAACTCTCTGATTTATTTGGGGATTATAATAGATTATTTAATATTAAAATATCTATTATAGGAAGAAACTAAGTTTACGATTTTTATTAATCCATGATAACTTTTTAGCTTAATTATTTTTTAATTGGCATATGAATAGTTATTTCTTCTTTGCTTATAAATTAATTAGAGGAGTTATTTCCTCTTTGATTTTTCAATTTTTCATTTATATCTTCAGATTATTGTTTTAATTAAAACTAGATTAATTGTATACATTTGTTTATACTATTTAATTTTGAGCATGTTTCAATCCTTTATAGACTTCAATTTATAAGGTATTTTATTCTTTTATGATTGTTTCGTCAAAACTATACTCGGCTTATTCATTCGTCATCGTTCATTTCATATTCATTTTCTGGATTATACATGAAATCAAAATTATTTAATTTTATTCTAAGTATGGTATATAGAAGCAAATCCAACAATATACTGGTTATGTTCTTGGAATTGAATTGCATATAATCCTGGAACAAACTTAGTAAAATTATTCCATTTAGCCACCCAACTTTCCTTAGGATGCATCAGTGCGACTACACCACCAAAATCATTGGTAGTCTCTAAATGCGCTTCATCCTTACAGTTTGGGCAGGAACCGTTCTCTTTCCATTAGCTTGACGTCAAAATTAGACCACAACCAGTAAAAAGCCAATTTTTTATTTAAATTATAAATTATATAGGCTTTAATTATTAAATAAGTGCAAGCTTGTTGTCCTCTCACAGCATCAGGAACATAATCAGCTGAGTCTAGAAGTTTATCTTTTGTTGCCATTACTGCAAAATGTTAAAATTTTATTAAATTATAATTTCAAAGTGAATTTGTTGGCATTTATGCTTAAATCATAATTCCTTAAGAAGTTAATCATTATATATGGTTTATGGTTTTAGTGAGATTCAGATTAATATGATTAACATTTAACTAAACTACTATAAACTTAATCACTTGAATTTCCTCTATTAATCGTTTTTAAGGATGCGTTCTTGCTCCTATAGCAGCATCCGCAAATCCTCGTCATTCTTGGCTTCCTGCTCATCCAAATATTCAATTATAATTTTACAAAATCTCTCCTCATTTAAAAGTATTAAGTACTTCATTGTAATATTATGTAATATTCGGTTCTATTATCGATATTATCGTCAGTGCCATTCATGAGCCTGTCTTTCTCATCCTTCATCTTTAATTCCTGCAGGAGTCTCTCTATCTTGTCCATATCCTCAATATTGTTTATTTCTGCTCCGTTACTCAAGAGGTCTTGGATGTTGAGACCTGGTTGGTAGCCCATGCGTGTCAGTTCTTCCTGGAGATTAAATTCATCTTCTTCTGTGTACTAATCGTTGTATAATAAAATAAGAATGGTTTGTTGGATTTTAAGTCAAAATATGTTATAATCATCGCCATTACCATTACCCAATCCTCTTCTTTTACTGAAATCAATTAATTTTTAGTATTATTATGTGATAATTCTTAAATTTATTTTAATCAATCTATCTGATGAGTGGGTCCAGGAACATCTCAATATTAATGGTAAGAATGCTCTTCTAGTTCGTGCCCACAAACAGCGTTTTAGTGCTGCTGAGATAGTCCATGCATCTGAGTTCATCAGTCTTCTCAATCCTCTCAATGATCTGTTTATGTTGATACTTCCATACAATGATGGATTTATCATAAGAGCAACTGATCAGCAGACCATTCTCTTGAAGAATGAGCAAATCCTATATACTATCCTTGTGACCTTCTAAACGACCAACTAGGAAACGGTTGTCCATCTCCCACACTCCAATTGTCATGTCGTCACTGCCAGTGAAAAGCATTTTACCATCGGTTGCCATGCAGGTTATAGAGTCACTATGGTCTTACAATGATCCCACGAATTCATATATTACCTATAATTTGTGCATTTATATTAATTTTTAATTGTAATTGATTGTAAAATGATTATGAAAAAACATTATTCTAATTCATAAGTCCTGATATTCCAAATGTTGACACTTTTATTGTTACCACCAACTAGGACATAGCCCTCCTTCTATAGAGAATGTGAATGTAGATTTTTCTGTGAATTCTTCATAAATCCCATTGATGGATCAGACTGGTCATCTGAATAAAATGATAAGCAGAGAATTTCAGTATTATTTATTATGAATAAAAATAGAATATTTTAATTGTATTTGAAAAATCATTAAGTGATGTTATATTTTAATTTCAGTTGGATCATATTTACCAGCTGTTGGAGTCTTAGTGTTGTCAATTACTGTTTTCAATTAGGGGAAAATAGTGCTGCTTAGCATTCCATAAACCCCAATTAAATTTTATTAATAAAATATCTCAAAGTTTACTTTAATTTAATTGAAAAACATAGGCTTAATATAAAATCAAATATCAATATAATTATGTTTTTAGGACCATTCAAAACCCCAAAACCCCTTAGTGAGTTTTATAAGTGCTTTGATTTGTAGGGAATTTGTTAGGGGTTGGGGTTAATAATTAAATGTGAGACTAATATTTCAAGCTTTTGGGGTCTATTTATGATGAAGCGTATATAGATTTAGTGTTTAAACTGCGATATGGATGTGATATATACAGTGAATAAGTCAAACCAGTACTGAACTATAAGTCTATTGCACTGCTCTTAAAGCGAAGTCCGTTAACTGTTCGATCCCACTGTCTTATAGCAGTATAACTAAAGTAATATAGCTGAATTCTATGCCTAAGAGGAAGTCAAAGTTTCTATAAAAGCATATTGACTATCTTATTAATGATAAAACTTTTAAGTATTGGGCTCACTTCTCTCTCGACCAACGAGCTATTATGTTTCACCGCCAGTTCCCTGAGTTGAAGATCTCTGCATAGTCTGTTGCAAATATTTATAAACGAAATGGTATATCTTACAAAGGTGTTAACGTATCAAGAGAGTGATTGATTTCACTCTGCCATTTTACAACAATAACTTAAATTATTTTTATATTTAAATGCAGAGAGCTTAATAGAGTAATGTTAAGTTTATTCATGCTGACGAGGCTGTGTTTACCTTCAACACTTTCATCTAGAAGTCTTGGTATAAGAAGCATAGTATTATAGAGGTATGTGACTAAAAAGTCAAGGTATAAACAATGGTAATTCTTGGAGGAATTAGCGAGGATGCTGGTTTAGAAACTTATTTTATTCATCCTCGCTCTATTAAGACAGAGCAGTATATTAAGTTTTTAGAGCAGCTGAGAGAGAAGTACCCTGAATAAGGGATTATACTATTCGTTGATAATCTTTCAGTTCATAAGACAAAAGAAACAAGGAAGAGTTATGAACAACTAAGGATAACACCAGTGTTCAACGTGCCTTACAGTCCATAGTTTAATGGAATTGAATTCTACTGGGGTATACTTAAAGGTCATTATAAGAAACTGCTGCTATACCATCTTATGCATGACCTACCTATCGATACAGTAGACTTTATTAAAAGCTCAGCGAAGAGAGTAGATAATTTGTTGGCTTAACAGTGTGCTAAAGAAGGGAGAGTGAATGTATATAAATAGGTTTTGTTGTTAAGTTAATGAATATATAAGTCACATTTAAAATTCTTTAGAGGGAGCTGGCTTCTCTTTCTTTTCTTCTACTTCTTGCTTCCCTCCTCCTAAGTTTCTTCTATTGCTGCCAGCTCCAGCATCTTTGTTTATTGACTCTGGAGGTTAAATATTTGAATAAAGTCTCTTGCTAACTCATACTTTGTCTGCGACTTTCGCTCTCTGTGAAGCTTGCTCTATTCCTTCATCAAGAAGATGCCAGTACCAGATTTTTCTAAAGAGTTTAGCTTGAAATATAAGGGTGCTTCTGCAGCTCTGATAGTCAGCTTTCACTTATCTTGACCCCCTGTTTATCCTTATCTTCTGAAGAGATGCTGTACCTTTTCTTATGTGATTCTTGAATAATTTCTTTCAAGTAATCACCTTTAATTGTTGCAAGAATGCCAAAGAAATAGTTTCTTTCAGGTAGTTTATTTGACAATTGCTTCTTAGTAGGCAGGCACAGCGAAACCTCTGGGTCATTTTAGCATCATCATATAAGTTAGTCACTGAGATTTCTGGATAGTTTGGGATCTCTGCAAACTTTACATCTTAAGTTTTCAATGCTTTCTTCTCTTCGCAGAGTATCGCCCTTAGAAATGAAATTTTAGTACCTTCCATCGTTGGCAAAAACAAACCAACTACATAATAAAGATTAGCAACTATCAGTTTATTACCTTGCTGCACCAGGTAGCGATGCAAATCCTCCTTGCTTCTAAATCTTTGAATCAATTCTTGTGCTTGCACTATTTTCATTGCATCATTCATTGACTCCATTTTGTTTACAGATTTAAGAATGATATTCAAATTTAAGTTTATTGATTTCAATTACTTACCTCTGTAAAACTTACTATTAAATATGGGCATCCTATAGGAGGTCTACCTCCAAGAAGGATATGGAGAAGGTTTTGAGAACTGGTTTCAAACTTGAGAGATTGATATCAATTTCTATTGTTATAGCTCCATATTTTTAAATTTAAATTGGTACGTACTTAATTAGGAGCAGTCCTAAAATGCTAGTACTTAATTAGGAGCTTTAATTAAAGCTAGTACTTAATTAGGAGTACCCTAATTTTAATCAAAAATCACAAAATACCTCCTAAAGCATTACGTACTTAATTAGGTGCACCTCCTAAATTGGTACGTTCTCTAATCAACTTATTATTGATAGCAAAAATGGTTACTTTCTCACTCATATTTAGAGCTGGATCGTCTCTTAACACTCATTTTTCTTCTCTATTACTTTAAAAACTCCCCTTGAAACTTGCAGGCTTGCAAAGCCTTTTTATATAAGTTCTCAGTTATAGAGGCAGTTTTATTAATTTTAAATTCAAATTTAAATATGAGCGCTAACATTTTAAGAAAAACAACAACACTTCCATTAAACTAAATGAGACTTACCTTTGTCAGCAATAAATAGTGTGATAGCTGTGAGATGAACTCTCATAAAGAACTATCTGAGCTATCACTTGAGGTCTCTGTAATTAAAATAGAAATTAATAATAGAAAATAAATGGCAAACAAGTGTGTGGGAGAAAGAGAGGAAGATAAAGGTAATAATGAAATTCCTATACAAACTGAAGAGGTTGAAGTCTATTTTTGTGAGTTATGTGAGAGAGATTTTGCTCATTAATCAAGCTGGTACAGACATAAGAAAGAGAATAGAGAAGCCAAGCGCACTGTATACTTAAAGCATGATAAAATAGATGGAAAGTATGACTGTTTGAGTGCCATAAGCAATACTCTCATACAAGAGACTTGAATAAGCATCCATTAAAAGCTCACAAGAAAGATAAAGAAGTTGAGAATCATGAAGTTGAGCTGAAGCTTCTCAACAAAAGAAAAGCGAGGGTATATTCTAATGTCATAGTGCCTGAATAAGCAAAAGAGTTAGAGTACGTTAGGAAGGCACGCAACCAACTGACCTCTGAAATAACAAAAGTTATGATCAAAATTCAATACAAGAAAATACCGTTTCTTGCTTAAATTGACTTAGATACTTTTCTTTAAAGCTACCTAATATTAGAAGACTCCTTTGATAAAAAA
>ARYC01005357.1:0-23851 GCA_000711775.1 Oxytricha trifallax | reverse complement strand
GAGCATGACTCTCAAATTTATTTTAAAAAATTTAGATTAAAACATAAAAATTTCTTAGTGAGGTCATTGAAAGTTGTCTTAATTTAGTTGTACTCTCGCATACGTTTTTAATTATCTGACACTCCAGCCACTTGCACTTCCTTCAAATGATCTAAAATTGGCTTGATTGCTGTTACTATACTAGCTATTTTCTTCAGTAAGTCTTCACTATAGGTATATGTTTTAGGATTAAATTTCCTTTCAAATAAAATAAAGAGATTACTTACATAACACTCCTTGTTCTCTGGTTTTGCTCATTCATAAAGTCTTCTTTAGTGAGTGACTATCTAATTCTACTCTAATTTCCTTCATATTTATTCATCTATAAAAGAGTATTCTACAATATAGTAAATAATTACATTAGAATTTAGGTTTGTGATGTAGCTACCGTATTAATCAAGCATAACCATCAATCTCTTTACTATATCCATGTAGTTGCCGCTTAGAGAAGTTATGTGGTCGTCACTGCTGTCACTTTTGTTCAGTAATGGCTCCTAATATTACTAATAAGTCAGTAAATATACAAACATAGTTTAGATTTAGTTATCAATAACTAATTATTGAGTGTTTCTTGATTTTTACAAATTAAACAATAATTATGAATTTATGATATGCAAAAGTTAACCATCTATGTTGGTTTTTGTTATCATATTATAAATCTGTAAAATTTCCCATAGAAATATTATGAATTTGATATTTCAACAGTAATTGAATTAATAGATTATACTTACATTAGCAAGTTCCTTGTCTTGGAATTGTTTAGAGGAATATTGGTTTTTATTGCTGCTTCCTGCACCACCTAATGTTACTGATGAAGTAGTATCGTAAGACATTTTATTAATAAATTCTAATTTAATCTAAATATTTATTCTTTCTTAAATTCTTATTAATATTGTCATATTGTTCTAAAAATGTGGTCTTAATAATTATAATCTATTAACCTAATATAATAAGATAATATTATATAATAAAACATGAAAACAATTTAGCATATGAAACATATATCGAAGATAGATAAATTTAGTAGGATCAATAACACGAGATTATTAGGCAATTAATTACTCATAAAAATTAGTGCAAATTAGAATTTATTTGTAAATTAATGTCGTAGGCATTTCTAGCTTTCCTTTCAGGAAGAGTAAGTCATAATTTAAAATAAATTTTATTGTCTTTTTAGTAAATACCTTTTAAGGTAATCTAGTAAATTTCTATAAACTAGAGCATATTCTTAATCACCATATATAAAATAAGATATTTCCTTATATTTGTTATTACTATTTATAACTAACTGGTTATTTGTTTGTAGTTCTGCAAATTAATAGATAAGAGCTGTTGATCATATTTAGTAACACAATACTATTGATTCTCAATAACAAGAACTTTTTATTATATTTACTATTTTATGTTATTATTTAACATTAACTTCCCTATAAATAAATTATAAATTATATGTGTATTTATTGTGATAAACTATTGAGTAAAATAGATTAATTGACAAAGGAATGCGATAAACTGCAGAAACCAGAAGATTACTAAGGCGATTGCTGTGGCAATGGGTGTTCAAATTGTGTGAAAGAGAAGTACTATGAGGAGTTAGATGAGTATGAGTCGAAGAGAGATGAAATCAGGGAGAAGATATATGATCTTAAAGTGCTTGCTGGCTTAATAGACGATAGTTGATATAAATATACATAGATAGTTTTAGGTTTAATTTACAGTAAAATATTTGTTAGTAATTAATATTGTTGGGAATTTCTGTTAAAATAAGTTTGTGCAGAAATATATTAGATCATATTAATTTCCAAGCCGCAAATTAAATTATGAATAATAGACTGATAGTAAATCAAAAATATAAGAATAATAAATTTAATGATTATAAAAAATAATATTATTATTTAAAAATGAAAAATACTTAAAATAACTTATAGAAAAATCATAGTCATCCAAGATTGTAATACACTCGATAAAAACTTGATAAGAACTTGTGGTACAACTTATTAGAGACAATATTTTCACAATTATATTTTTATTGATTATTTAATATTTAGTATAACAGTTTTATACTTCATAGTATCTTTGATGTTTTTGAGTTTAATATATTTCTATGAAGAAACTACAAGCACAGGCACATAAACATAACATTAATTATAATTTAAATATTAATCAATTATATAAAACATGTATTGTCAATTAAATTTTTTCAGTAAATTGCTTTACTTGAACAAATAAATAAGGAAATTTTACGGAATGGGATCATTCTATGATTTCTTGTAGGAACACCCAGAATTATATAAATTTGATGATTAAGTACAAGAATGTGATTATTTGACATTAAAACCTGAAGATTTTATAAAAGATTTTGTGAATAAATAGAGACCTTGTTTATTTAAGGGATATGCCAAAATATGGCCTGCTTATGAAAAGTGGTAAAATGAAAGCTTAAAAAGTTATACATAAAATTATTCTTATTTAAGAGTAATTATAACAAGAAGTGTTAATTTATATAAAGCTACTTAAAAGAAGTGGCAGGTGAAGAGGTAATATATGCAGAGAGACAAAAAGACAATAGATTTGCTTATTTTACTTAAGGAGCAAGAAGGGTTTATATGACTTACAGAGAATTCTTAGATAAATTTTCAATTCCTAACCGGACTGAACATTTTTACTATTCGTTTGAAGACCCACCAGGGCCTTTGAAAGATGATATTATCGATATTCCAATTGTTGAAGATTACTTAAACTTGACATAGATTACTTTTTGGCATGGTTTTGGGACTCTTACAAGGCCGCACACTGATGCTATGGAGAACATAATTTGCGTATTCGAAGGCTACAAGAACTTCACAATCGTACCTGATGAGCATTCTCCATATGTCTATGCAGGCTTTAAAGGCCTCCCAATAAATTATTCCCCATTGGAGTTTGTAGACCCTGACTATGAACAGTTTCCATTATTTAGGAAAGCCAAGTTGATGAGTGCTTTTGTGGATTAAGGCGATTGTCTGTATATGCCATCTTATTGGTGGCATTAAGTAGAGAGCAGTAAAGGTGTTACATTAGCGCTTTCACATTGGTATAATCCATAGCATTTAGTTACAGATATAACTACTTTCGCTATGGTCAACAAATACGTATGAATTAATTAATTAAGTTTATGTTTGGTCTTTTTTTGCTAATTTTCAATTGATTGATGATGCTCACATTCAATTTTGAAATAGAGTAAAAATGAATCACCCATAGCTAAGTAGCAAAACTTTTAGAAACAGTAGCAAAATTTTACCAATTAATCTTAGAAAGTAGACTCAACTCCTAAACAGCAACAGTAACCAGATATAACTTCAAATATCTCAGACCTGATAGCAAAAACTATCCAAGACTAAGTGACACAAGGTTTCAAGTAAATGATGGAATAAGTCCAAAAACTTACTTCAGTGTAAAGTTAATAATAAGTAAACACACCATCACCAACATATGGTAGAGTGTCAAAGAAAGATTCATCACACACAAGGTCTTTTGCAAGCAGTATATATGAGGATGACTGGAGAGCATAAGTTCAGCTTAAGCACATATCAGGTGGGGCAGCTTCGTCCAAGAAGATTTCTATGGATAAGCCATAAAGCAAAGAGCAATCAAATCGACCATCGATTATGAAGAATTAGCAGCAATATCAAAGTGTCAGGGAACGACCATAGAGAGAGGAAACTGAAGTAGACGATGACGAAGATTATGTAAATGATCCTGAAGTGGACAGATAATTGCAGAGCAGATCTCCAAATAATAATTTAAGATCGTTGTTTAACGATAATAGAAGATAGTCAATAACTAAGAAAGCAAGGAAAGTTGTGCAGGAAGGTTTAGAAATCAACTACTCAGATCCTTAATTAATAAAGCCTTAAATAAAAAATGCAAGAAGTGAAACTAGAAATCATGATGTCCTTTAAGAATAAAGGACATTTCAGCCAATTCGTTCAAATCAGTAGTTCTATTAAAGCAATATTTAAGGAGGGAATAAAAGTTCAACAAATCTATAGTACTCTCCAATTTCATAACATAGACAACAGCAAGATTACTCTCCCTTAGATTTAAGTCATGCCTTATCTTAACATCCCTATAACAGTTAAATACCTATGCAACAGTAATAATACATGCAAAATTTACCATAATATGGTTATCCCTAGCAGCAAATGAACTTACCTTATTTATCTTAATACCAACACATGTTCTAGTATGATTAAAATGGGCAAGTAATAAATTAACCTTAATTGAGTAATCCCTACTTGAACATGAATCAATATTAACAGAATTAATTGCAACAATAAAGATAACTTATGGACTAAGAATTATTTAATTTTGATGAGCCAATTTAGGAATATACTCCAACTACTCACACCTATGCAAATACTAATAATCAGCTATTTTTCATGAATGACATGTCATAAATTTTGAATAGTGAGACTATAGACCAGTAAAACTAATTTGCTATAATTTTAGAGGACACTCCTTGTCAATTGAAAGGTGACCTCATGCAGCTATATGAAGGGGATAAAGTTGAGGTTCTGAAGATAATCTAGGACATGGGAATGGCAGAGTGCAAATTCCACAATTAAATTGGAATTTTCCCTTTAACGTGTCTGAAGCTGATTAAGAGATCAGTGGCATAGAGCTCAAATTAAAACCTTGGCATGTAGACACCCATTTTAAGTTAAAAAGATGGTAGTAGTCTTGTCCCACAAAGATAACTATCAAGAGATCTATTAGCAAGGAAGAGCAATATCAGTGCTATTAGTAACACGTAGCAACAGTAGTCACCAGATGAAGAAGTTTTAAGCCAAATTTTCAATACAAGGCAAAACTTCTTTAAACAAAAGCTCAACGATTATGAAGACATCAACCTTCTCTAGTAACAGCAGTAATAACGCAATCTTCCAAATACCTAACAAAAATAAAAGCAAAGCTCTTCTGGATTAAGAATACAGTCAAATTAATCTTCATAAAATTAAAGCAACGCTATAAATCATACAAAAGTCAGTAGTAGTGGAAATAATTTGAAAATGAACGAAAGAAGACTATAGAAATAACAAAAACAGGATAAGGAATCATCCGAGATGTACTGATGCTTAAAGTTATATAACTTATTTATTTACTGTTCACTAATTTAAATAGGAATATATAAAATCATAAGAAAAGAAATTCCAAATAGATATTCCAAACAATAATTAACATATTTCTAAAAGGTAATGAATGATTTTCTTAAGTTGTTCAAAAAGCAGACTTAACGAATTCCTCAAAGTTAAACATGCCATGATCGTCACAAAGCGAGTTTAGTTGATTTGTTAATTGCAAAATTTCTACATCTTGCAAGCCCATCTCTTCTAAAATATCCTTCACTCTGTCAAGTCTGATGAAGCCAGGCCGCTCATATTCTTTCGAAAGGAGCTATAAACGATTTGTTAAGAATTATTCTTTCAGTTATAAATTATTAATGATTGATATTATGATTGATTTAAGTATGTTAGCTTACTTACCCTGAATGCATTTTTAACATCAATTTCATTATACTGATTATTACTTTTCAATGAAAAGATCTGCAAGAAGTCTATAGTGATTTTTTATGAGAATCCAGTTCATGAAAACTTTAACTCTTTATTTTTATTTATTCTGAAACTTACCAGCAAAACTGAGTTATTCTTTCTTTGTGAACATAGCTTTGAATTCGACTTCCTGCTTCTCATTAGGCTTAAAATCAACCATCTCAAATATTCTGCAAAGCGCTTCATAGTCAATTTTTTCGTCTTTGTTTGCGTGGAGGAGGAATATCTCTCTGAAATATTTCTTGTCTAACTCTGAAATTTTACCCTTTCCTGCTCTTGCCATTTTATTATGAAAAATTATTTTAATTAATTATTTAAGAATTCATTCAAAAACAGATTTAAATTCATTCAAAAAGAATTGATACATCTATAGAAGTTAATAAAAATTTATAGAATTATATATTAATTGATGCAACGATTAGTATTTTAAAGTAAAAAAATATAGTTGTAAAAATAGTATGACAAAATATTATTAACAACTATATACAAATTAAACTTTAATTTAAATAATTGATTAACACAAATAATAATCATTATCAAAAGAGAGTGAATATAGTCAGCTGACAGATTTAAGCATTTATTCTTAAAAATAAAGATGAATTATATTGCTAAATTTATTTAAAAAACGAAACAAATTGATAAGAGTAATTCCTTATATTTATAAAAGAAATCCAATTATATTTTGTGATAATAATCAAAAGAACAACAGTAGAGGAGGAGTTTAAAATCAAGACCTACTATAGGCACATCATGACTTCAACTTATTTGACCTTTCCTCTGGGAGATCAGCAACTGACAACAATATAACAAACCAAAAAATGCAGAGAAAAGATAGCTGTTTAATCGATGCACTAAAAACTTCTTTGATTTCTGAAGAGCAAAATACTCAAACAAACTAATTTTATTAAATTGGTTGGTTTTGATTAACTTTTCTTTTTAGACAATTTTTGAAACTAAAACGGTATCAAAAGTCCAGGTTTGTTGTTTTTGAAAGATGGAATAAGCGGGCAGTAGCAACAGACCCTAACCAATTTCAACAATACATTAGATCACAGCAGCAACTTCTTCAATTTAAGCCGCTAGCATGTGACAAATTCAAACACCAAGTATCACAGCAAATCGAAGCCAAGAGCTAGTAACTGTAACCCAGATGAATCAGACCTTGCAATGTACAGATCAAAGGGGAAAAATGCAAATAATAAAAATGGAGTTCCCTTGCCTTTCGCATTAGACGGTGATCCCCGAAACTTTCACTAAAAGGTAAGTATAAATACCTAAAAACACTTAAAATACTTAACTTTTTTACTATAGGAGGACTAGAAGTTTGTAATTAAGAGCAGCGAGAAATCAAAATCAAAGCCACAAGTAAATTAAACATAGTAGTAAATTCTAAAGCCCTTTTAAGACAATAGTAATAATAGCGCATCATCAGGCAATAATAAAATTTAAAATAATTTAACTCATGTAAATGCTAATAATTTCGGATTGAGGATCTTCAAAGCAGAATAATTTGATGATTTGACCAGCAATATGGTGAGGAGAGAGTAGCAACTTAATTAAAATGACCAAGCAAACGCTAATAATTGTAAGTTTAATTCAAATGTTTGGTAGTCAGATCGGTTATTTAAAAAAATTAATTTTCACACTTTTTATCTTACAAAAATGTGCTTTAGGTAATAGAAGGGAGTCAGTGAATTTTAAATTACTTGTCAAATCCTCAAAAATAAGCTAATAAAATAGCTCATAAAAATAGCAAAATCAGTAATCTAGTAATAATCTTGGTAATTCTGGATAATCAGGCAAACTGCAATATTAAAGCAATCAGAGTTCTTATTTGTCTCAAGTTAGTAGCTAAGTTAGTGAATTTTAAGCATATTGCTGATTGATAAGTGAAGTAAATTAGCCTTAATGAGCTTTTCTTGAGTAAAAAGAGCAATTTCAGTCTGTTAAGTCTATTAAGACATATAAAATTAAATATTTGACTCTTCAATTATTAAAAGCTAATTTAAGACAAGATTACTTTGTAGGCGATTATTTAATCAATCATTGACTATTTGTTTTTTATATAAAATGGATTATGAACATATAAAATATTTGTTTGCTGTTTCTTTAAATTTGAATACTAGGAGTGGCTTATTAAATATATTTAATTATAATAATAGCTAAGTTATGTCAACTAAAAATTAAAATGCGCATAAAGTAGATTTTATCAGAGTCTAAAAAAATGGAAATTAATAGCCTTATATTATTTATTTATTTATTAGCAAAATATTCACCTAAAGACTAATTATGAAGTGAAGAAGAATTAGACAATAGATTATGATGACGATTCAACTATGAGAAATTATGTAAATGAAGCCAAACTCTAATAAAATCACGATAAAAATTAAGATGAAGAAAAAGGCATCTTTGATAAATTGATAGACTTTACTGGTTAAAAATTTCAGAAATTTGGAGATTTATTTAGGGGGGAAAGTCCTATACTTAAGATGAACGATGGTGGTTTGAAAACAGAAAGAGTAAATTAGAATGTAAGTTCAGCAAATTTCCTGAGGCCTCCTTTACATACCGACAAACGCGTATCCTCGCAAAACAAACAAGATAATTCTTAAAATTAATCCTCATCGTTTTAGATCCAAATGCATTCTACGATTGACTAGGTCTAAAATTAATAGCATGTCAGTGCTTTTGAAGACAATATTTAGTAAACTAGAGCTCAATAGCAAACTTATGATTCAAGAATAGGGTACACTTCTAAAACATCTAATAACAGATTGAAATCTAGTCCCGCTAAACATAACCCTATTGCACGTAAGAATTTAACAGGAAGTAAGAATATAATAAAAATGATACATTTTTATACTTTTACTGATTTTATTGTAACGGTAAAAACATGCAAATAAAGGATAATCTATTTGCCTTGATTCCAGAAGTTTTAAATACTATAAATGTTGGATCCACAACTAATTCTCGAGTATAATAAAATCGAAGTGTTTAAAGAAAAGCTGAACATATAAATAAAGACGCTTATCAGAGCCGAACTCATTAAAACAAAAACTTAGGAAGTGCCAACTAAAACTTTAATAATCCTTAGATAATCTTATAAAAAGCTAATAGTAGCAACTACTATGATGTATCTATTACATATAAATTTTATTATGTTATACGCTTTAAGTCCGAATCCTGAACCACCAAAAATTTAAAGTAGTTCAGAGAGTAAGTAATTTACGATCGCTGAACTATTAAAAGGAACAGTAACTCAAAACTCTAACTTATTAGCTATTCCAGGTTTTGATAATCCAATCTTAAATTTATCAAGAAAAAGCGAAAAATCTCACGGAGAAACCATGATTCCTGCTGCAAGAAAAGCAATTAAGCAAAATAGTTCAAGTTCTAAAAGCCCCAGGCTTAACATGTCAGGAAATTCGAATGTAACAACTGCTGTTCCCAGCCCGAATCCACCTCATTTACTTGGAATGACACCATAGGAAGCATTGAATAAATATTCAGATGAACTTACTATGTTTGAAAAAACTGAACTCAACCAATTTGACTAGATATTTACAGTTGGAAGCTATAGAAGAAATAATCTTCAGGAAGTATCAGATGCAGAGGGCTATTACAGAGCTAGAATAGGTGAATAAATTGGTTATCGATATCAAGTTTGCGATATTGTTGACAAGGGAGCTTTTGGACAGGTAGTTAAATGTTTTGATGTTAAAGAGTAATACAGGGAAGTTGCCTTGAAAATTAGCAGAAACAAAAAGTTTGATGTTGACAATTCAGAGGTTGAATTTAAGATTCTCAAAACTTTGAAAGAATAAGATCCAACAGATTCTCATGGAATTGTCAGAATTATGGACTCATTTCCATTTAGAAAGCATGTTGTCCTTGTTTTTGAACTTCTTGGGCTGAATATATATAAATACATGAAGCAAGAAGAATTCAAGCCATTCACCAGAGATCAACTAAAGAATCTTACACTTTAAATTCTTACACCTTTATCTTTCCTAAAATAAGTTGGAGTTATCCACTGTGATCTTAAACCTGAAAACATTCTTTTCACTGATGATAAAAGTAATTATCTCAAAGTCATTGATTTTGGATCTTCGTGTTTTTCATATAAAACAGGATTCCAATATGTGTAGTCAAGGTACTATAGAGCCCCTGAAATAGTAATTGGTCTTCCATATAATTAAGCAGCTGACATGTGGAGTCTTGGTTGTATTAAAAACCCCAGACATTTTATGTTTTTGTTGTTTAAAAATATATTATAATTTAAAATCTTAAGTAAATTAATTTATATTAATGTTTAAAATGTTATTATCAAAGCTCTATTGTTCATAATTAATATATTATGTTAATTTACAGTAATATTATAAATTACAAACAAATTATTTAAATATAAAATTAATATTTTCATTTTTACAATTATTTCTTACTTGCGTGATCATTTTTAATAATTCCTAATTGAATACTATACTCGATCATATTAAAAGAATTAGAAAACAAATTGTTTTAATGCTAATATATTTGGAAATGCCTTAAATGCTTTATTTTAATTAAAATATATTTAATAATAACTAAAATATAAGATTATAAGGCTATTAATTGTAGCAGAATTAAAAACTCGTCGGCCTTTGTTTCCTGCGGTAGATGAGAACGAGTTATTAGAGTTTTTCTTGATGATATTTGGCTCCCCAACGAAAGACATGATTGATAAGTGCAGAAAAAAAGCAAAATTCTTTGACAAAACCGGTAAAATAATTAGATCTAGATAAAGTAGACTAATCAATACTGGCTTGAAAAGTTTTCCACTCCGTAAAGTAATAGATCACGATCCAGTTTAAGATAACGAATACATGGATTTCCTAGAAAAATGCTTAGAGTTAGACCCAGAAAAAAGAATGACACCAGAATAAGCTATGCAACATCCCTGGCTTAAAAATACAAAGCAAATCTTCGATTTACTTCATGGAGGAGCCTCTTCTAATAATAGTTCAGCTTTGAGATAGAATGAAGCCCACAATTATAACGAACCTTAAATCATAAATAAAAGTGGGTAAACTAATGTGCAATCTTCGAAGCCCTTCCTTGACCTGGACTTCTCAAAGTTATTGGGCAGAGGTGGACCGAGTTAAGTATGAAAAAATAGCATGAGCAGTAGTAACAATTTGCAATAAATAGAGTGCGAAGACATTAGGCAGAGTGATGCTAATATAAGCAGTACGATTAGAAATAAACCACTCAATTTCTAAAAGAAGTAGCAACTCGAACAGTTCCTAAACACTGGAAATATAACTAAATATTCACAAATTTTTATTTATTTTAATTATAGCGTAAAGAAGCAGGGAAATAAGTCCAGTACGAATTAATATAGTGTAGTTTTAAATAAAGTCTGATGTTTTTTGTTACAAGAAATAGATTTTATCTTTAAAGTCATTGTAATCAATACTTTTACAAATGAATTTAAAGATTGTATAATTATGTTGAAGAAACAAGTGAAAATGCATATTGTTTCATAATTTATTTAGAAATAGTAAAATAAATTTATTATCGAATACTTATTAAGTAAAATTAATTTATAATGGAGGGCGAGATTTTTGATATTTTACACTTGGTACATGCAAGATTGTTGTATATCATCAGTGAAATGTTTCATCAAAAGCGAATCACAGAGCAGTAAAGACTAGATCTTAAATGTAAGTTTTGTACTAGATTTTATTTGCTGAATATTCATTCGGTTAATGAAATGCATTAGATATTCTTAAACTGAAAAATAAAACACTTTTTATTTCTTATAGACTGTGTATTGAAAGACGATCCCAACATTTTGGAAGTATACGAGGAATTCAAAGATGATATAAAGCTCCTCTCAAATAAATTAGAAGAGATAGCCAAGTACAGTCACTACGACGGGGATAGTCAGGCCTCTTCTTAGAATAATGGGTAGAACATTTTTGCAGAGAACGATTTCTAAAATTAAATTGAGAATTTGGCTGAAAGCAGGAAATAAGAAGAATTGCAATAGATCTAAGCAAGTCTTAACCTCAACCAAGGGGCTTAAACTTCTGGCTCTGGATCACTTCATGTTAATGTCGATAAACAATCAGAACTCCAAATATATAATAAGGCAATATAAATACGAAGGAAAAATCTAATTTATTTTCTCACAATTTTAGGAATTTATATATGAATTTAATTATATTAAAGCTCTAAAATCAAATCAAAAATATAATATAAAAACTCATTACAATAAAAATTATTATCAATATAAGCCTTATTTTATCAAAAATTATATTGGAAGAAAGAAAATTAATTATTGGTATTTTTATTATTTTGGTTTTATAAATAAACATCAAGCTAAAATGATGAGTTGATAGATGTAAGTTTAAAAGGATTTATTTATAGATATTGTGAAAGAAACGATTAACAGTTAAATTTCATTTTATTTTTTGCATTAAATCAGGTTTTTTATTAACTCAAATGTATACAGATATCGAGTCCACTAGGAAATGGGGCATTGAATAGAAAGAAGGAGAGACAGCAGTAAGCTTTAGACGGTTTACAAGATGGTTCGAAGGGAGGCCAGAGAGAAGTTAACAATACCAATAACAGCACTTAGATTTCTATATAGGGATGTGATCTTGGCATGTCTCCTGTGATGCAGAGATTTAATATTGTAGAAATACATTTGAATTTGGAAAATTAATTATAATTAAAATAAATATAAATCAAAATCGTGGCAGTTAAAGTTGGCCAATTTAAACGATCTTGGGCTCATTCGATAGAGAATTCAAAATTAGCTGGACTTTACTATTGGCGGTACTATTTTATCGCATCGAGGGAGCGAGATAACTTGATTTTAATTAAACTCATCTAAATTCATTAAATTATACCCTCACATTAAAGTGAAGTTATCTCGCTCCCTCGATGCGATAAAATAGTACCGCCAATAGTAAAGTCCAGCTAATTTTGAATTCTCTATCGAATGAGCCCTAGATCGTTTAAATTGGCCAACTTTAACTGCCACGATTTTGATTTATATTTATTTTAATTATAATTAATTTTCCAAATTCAAATGTATTTCTACAATATTAACAATAGAAAGAAATGAAAAATATTAAAGTGATGCTATAATTTAATTTATAGCTTCTTCTTGCATTGATCTAAATTAAAAAAGCTCTAAATATATAAGAGTTTATTTAGAGACAATACTCAAACATAATATTAAATAAATGTACTTTTAAGTTTAATCCATATGAATTTACATCATCCTGTATATCCATTACATCATCTATACTATTACATCTATTTTTATTGTATATTTATCGATAGTATCCTAAAACGCCTGGAGCATAGTCTAGGATTTCTTTAAAAGCGATGAAATAGTGAGTGAACATGGTGGTAAATTCTATAAGATATCAGGTCTAGTGTAAGGTATCCGAACCCGTGCAGATGCTGTTCTGCTAAGAAATTTAATCCAAGCGGATAATTTTGCCAAAATTCAAAACAAGTTAAAAAGTTGCATCCCAGCCGCCATTATGCCTTACTTAGAAATTGGCTATGAGTAATATGGTTCTGAAACTAGAAGGCTAACTGTTATGTTTGCAAGTTTAGGAGTAGATCTGTCTTCAGCTTAGACTGATGCAGGCATGAAAAGGATTCAGAAAATTGTCACCACTGTATAGTAGTAGGTTTACAGACTGGAAGGATCACTGAATAAGCTTGTCATGGATGATAAGGGAAGTACACTGATTTGCATTTGGGGTTTGTGCCCATTTTCTCATGAAGATGACGCTGCCAGAGCTATTTTAACTGCGATTAATATGAGAAGAGAACTTGCTAAGATTGATAACACTTGGTGCAATATTCATTAAATTTTAATTTTGAAACCGTAATTCTTAATATAGATTTTAAAGAATGTTGGTATCTCTACTGGTGAAGTGTTTTCTGGGGTAGTTGGTACAAGTGGTTCAAGAAAAGAATTCTCAGTTCTAGGAGATTATGTAAATTTAGCAGCAAGAATCATGTATTGGCCTAAAAAGTATAAACAAACTGGCAAAATTCATGTAGACTTATAAACTAAGAAAGAAGCTGATATAAATTGAGAATTATTTACTATAAGTAAATATTTAATTTATAACTTCATAAAGTTTGTGTACAAAGGCCATTAAGAATTTAAGGGAAAATCAATTAGTTTACCAATATTTGAGCCAGTAGATCCCGATGATGAAATTGCATTATGCTAAAAGAAAGTAATTTTATCTTTAATTTTGTTTCGCTATTAATTTGCATTAGTAATAAAAATTTCAAAGTAGTATCTTTTGATGTCTTTTTGAAAATTCACTCAAACCCTTTCATCATTGATAGAGGCAGTGAATACAAGAAAAAGATGTGCAAATAAATCGGAAGAGAAAAAATACTACACAAAGTATGTGATGAAATTATGGATTTCTTTGAGTTAGAGGATAATTAAAATTCTAGACCTTATTTCTTGGCTATAATTCATATAATATATTTAAGTTATAATTGTTAAATAAATACTTCTTAAGTTTATAGTGATTTTATGAATGGGAGAAATAGGAAGTGGGAAAACTTTATTTGGTAGATGTATTTATGACATCTTAAAAAAGAGAAAGGATTTCCTGCGGGATGAAATAATGGGCTCAGACTTTAAACCCATATTGACAAGCTCTCTAAATGCAGAATCCTTAATGAGATTTTTGAATATCTGGAGACCAATAGTGTAAAGTATGATGTTCATTCATTGTAAAAAGAACAATTAATAGCCTGACAAGGTAATTAAAAGATTGATAAAGAATATTCATGATGAAAAGTATGACATAGTATTAGATATTTTCAACATGAGAGAACTCAAGAGTCATGGCTTTAAACTGCCCTTGCCAGAAGACCCTATTTAATTTGTAAAAAGAGAGAAGTACTCTGAGGACATAGTCGATGGAATTTTAGATTTTATGATTGAATTTATTAAGGAAGTCCTAGGAGAAAGAGACGATTACTACTCAGATATGGATTAGTCTCAACTTTCTGATGACGATAGAAGTAGGATCTCTCACTTGAAAAATCAGTACATATTTGCAGAGACCCCAATGATCTTAATTTTAGATACAGTACACCTTATGGATGAGGCTTCTTGGAAGCTACTTGAATTAATCAAAGATGAATGCTCACAAATTGCAGTCGTACTGCTAATGTAAACAGACACTAATAATTCAGCAAAAATACTTCCAGAAGCTAGATCTTTTTATCAAGAGACTTTCGGCAATCATTTAGAACTCTTTAGAATAGTAGATCTACCTCCATTTAAAATTGATGAATTAAACCAGTTACTATAAGAAATTGCACCAAAATATTAAAGTTCCATGTCAGAAGAAATAAATCTTATGACACTAATTGATGATCCAGAAACTTCCATTAAAAATGCAGAAGTTTGCAAAGCTAAAGAGAAAGAACTCAAAAAGAAGTTCTTAGTTAGCGAAAATTTCTAGTTTATTAATGATGATGTATTGTAAATTACCTTGCAAAGATGCGAAGGTAATCCAATGGTATGCATGAACTTTATTTATTCACTAATTGCTGTAAGAATTTTAAAATTTCTTTTAACAAATCTAATAGAATGATTTTCTCATTATTAAGGACTCATCTTTACAACCTTCAAATCTTTTCAAGAAATGTATTAGAGTTTTATCTTTTATAATTTTATCGATATATTATAAACTGAGACAAGATTGGGCAACAGTGCCCGTTCCTGGAATTAACTAGAAAATTAACACTACTCTTATTGACAGTTTCATAAAAGAAATGCGTTCTAAAATGAACAAAACTGATTCAGAAAATGCAGTGTAAATTTATCTTAATTTTAATAATTATTATACATAGTAAAGGCGTTCTACTTTTAAAATCAGCAGCTGTAATTGGAGAAGTTTTTGGCTCAAAAGTTTTACAAACAATAAGTCCACTAAGAAATGAAACTCATAAATCCATTATACAAGTGCTAAAAATCTTAGAATAAAAAGATTTTATTGAGATCTTGGACGAGACAGATTAGAAAAATGCAGTTTGCAGATTTAGAAAATGTTTCTTAAGAGAAACTATTTATCAAATAATGCTGTATAGAGCTTAGAAAAAGGGTTTGCATTAACTTATGGTTTAGTACATTCAGAATAACCCTAATTCATTTGACAATTGTAAGTTTGATACTTTTATTATACATTTCTCAAAAAAATGTTTATGTGAATGATCCTGAATAAGAAGCTGATAAGCTTTTGAATCATATCTTAATAGCTGAAGATTTGGATAGTGAAGACAAAGTGCCATTTAAATCTAAGCAAGGTTTGATAGTAAAAAAGATAGCAAATAAGCTCATGAAAAATCCAAATACTGTCGTAAAATCTGGGTATTTAACAAAACAAGGAGACAAACCCAATAAAAAGGTCGAGAAAAGATTAATGGTGATTAAGGCTAAGGAACTTTCTTGGTATCATAATGACAAAGAATTCAAGCTCGGGAAAGCACTAGGAGTTATTCCTATGACAGCAATTTATCATTGCGTTCCTGCAAACACTGCTAAATCTACAGACGATCTAAATGTAATTAATTTTGCTCACTAAGTTTATATATAGATTGGCACATGTGCTTGGAAGAAAAAAGAACAAGAGAAAGAAGGAAAGAGAGAATTTATCTTTGGAGCTAAAGATGAGTAAGAAAGGGATGAGTGGATTTCATGTATAGAATATCTAAGAGCTAAAGCGATTTACGATAATTTCACTTAGAAGTTTTGCAATATTTCATTTCCCATTAGGAGACCATCTGAAGATATCTGTAAGTAGAATTCAAAACTTCTTATAAATCATTATAGAAACGGATTAAAGAGAATACCTCATAAACAGCATGAATGAATTTGGAATGAAGCTAAAAACAAACTCAAGATTTAACAAACTCCCCATCTAGAGCTAAGAGGATTATCAAAGAAATACTACCACTGGTTCATTGAAAAGCCAATCAAGAATTACATAAAAGATTGGCAGTTTCGCTGCTTATAACATGTAAAACATAAATGAAAGCACATATCTAGGCACTATTAATAATCCCAAAGACATTGCTTTGAAATTGAAGAAACTTTATAACGCTTAGATTGTTACTTTCATTAATTAAGTGTCACAAAATTCTAACAAGCAAAATCTCAATAAATATGATTCTATCAAGAAGGTTCCTGAGGTCTTGAAAAATAGTAGCATTCTTTAATTTTAAACCTTGTTTAATGTGAAAAATATAATTTAAAATTAAAATGAATATATTCGAATGCTATATATGCTAAATAATATCTAATATAAATCATTTTAAAATATTTGCCATCTAAATTTTTATAAATAATTATAAAAATTATTCTTATTTTACTTTATCAACTTTAATTTACTAATTTTCACTATAAGACGAATCTCAAGACAACATTCAGCAAATCTCAATGATATAAAAACCAAGTTTCATTATGAACTAAAGTGACATAAACCTTAGAGACGAGAGCGTCATGTCTCATAACTTGTAAACCTACAACATCAAAGATCTACGCAGAATCAGTGCCATAGCCAGGAAAGAAATTCTCGATGATAATTAAGATGTAAAATCTTACTTGGAAGAAATGAAAAGTGCAGGCATTAAATCCCCAAAGAAAAAAGAGGATCAAGTAAAAATTACAGAGGAAAATGAGGAAGACGATGAGCAATCTGATTCAAGTGTGAATAGAAGTAGTTTGCCAAGGAAAAGTGCAATATCTGATTTAACTGCTAAAAGTGGCTCTCCGAATACAGGAGGTATATTTCCATAAACTTACTACACCTCTCAAAGTGAAGCTAGTTAGAATAGAATAACAACTTCAAAGAGAGTTGACATCAAGAAAAACCAAAAGCTGGTTTAGAACTAAAAACTTTCTATTCTCCAGACAAAACCTTTGTAAAACGAGCATATTATTAACACGCAGAGTGTAGAATCACAAATTAAAAAGTCAAGAATTTCTAAGCAGTTAGAGTTGACTTCCGCATTGAAAAAATAGAGAGAGCTTACTTTTCATAAAAATGGCTAAGACGATAATTCATCTAACGGTGGAGAGGATAATGCCTAATAAATCTTTGCATTGAACATAAACCCTACTTAGCTTGGCAAAACACCGAAGAAAAGTATACATTAGATTGATCAAATAGAAGAGTAAGAAGAGCTATAGAGAGATCTCAGAAAAAATCAGAGGAGAATGACAAAAATGAAGCAATCACAATAGACTTACTAAGAATCAGAATCCTCCTCTTCATCTAGTGAAGAGTAACATCAAGAAGAAAGTGTAATGGAAGACGATGAAGATGAATAAGACTAAAATAAGCATCAAATTGATGAAACTAATAGAGACACTGGTAAGTTCTCAAATTTTAGCTAATAAGAATACTCCAGTAATAATAAAAAGAAGAAATAGAGTAAAGTCATGACGAAAAGCTAGGGACCAAAGAAATCTTCACTGTAAATTAATCAAAGTATTAATAATAATTCAAGCCTTTCAGTGATTAAATCTTCATAGTAATCTGCAAGCTAGAATTAGAATAACTCTTAAAGTTCAAGAGACCTGAGAGATTCAATTTTGAATAGAAAATTAACAACTAATTTATAAAATTAATGATTATTTTACAGTTTATAGGATACTATAATCTGTCCACCAGCAGTGGCGTTTTCTTCAGATTTTAAAGCCTAAGTCAAAGCATCACCAACTGTGAAGAATTCAGATCTATTGAACACTCCACCCACATATAGCAAAGCACATTGACCAAATCCAATTCCAATCTATATTAATATGTATGGTATAATGCTTTATGTTCACTTACTTTGACACTGAGGTTTGTTACATTACTCATAATCTTTTTGTTGTTTAGTTCATTTTGAATATCAATAGCGCATTAAATGGCTTTTCTGACAACTGTCACTCTATCATCCATTTAATCCTTGAATACAACTTGCTTGCTGCTGCCTCTATCCTTTGGAGAAGTGCTTGACTGGCTATCACTTGTGAACCTAGGCCACATTACAATCATGGCGTCTCCCACGAATTTGATTATTATTATAGTTATTTTGCATAAATTACATTAAAAATAAATCATATTGATGATATCACCGCCATATTTACCAAGTGACTTGACCATACCCTCCATATATCTGTTGATACAAAACGCCAGTTCTTCATTTCCACGAACTCCCATTAATGCACATGCCTCTGAAATCATGGTAAAACCTGAAATATCTGCGAAAAGCACTACTGTCATTATAAATCCAAATCATTAAAATAATATATGTATATATAAAAGTCTCTGTAGGCTGTAATTCAGGCAATTAACTTTGTTAGTTGTCTATTTTAGAGATCCATTATTACAAAACGAGAGAGGGTATATATTTATTTAAAGCATTTGTGAACTCCATAGAGGTCACATAGTTATTGTCATTTTTTTTCATTAATATTTTACTCAATTTATAAACTATCCAAATAATTATTTATAAAATATATTGATTTTAAGCTAAGTATTTTTTACATATTTTTTTATTTTTTAAGAAAACTCTTGTAAATAATGAATTATACTAATTAATAGAAATATTTATTGAGATATTTAGTTTAAATTTTATTAACTAATCTTGAATTAATGAGACTGTTCTCTCATTAAATTATAATATTATGCATGAATTTTTGAAATTCAAGATTTATTTTAAATTAATTGAAAACTGAACATAATTAAAAATATATAGATTAAAAATGGATTACAAGAGACACTCACCTTTCCTCTAAATCAAGTAAATATTTATCTTTTTTATCTTTATTTACATAAAATTATCCATGCTTTTAGCATTTTTTCATAATATTAGATAATATTTTTCTAAATTATCCTTGTTCATAGTTAAAGATCGCAAATATTTTAGCATTGTCTAAAAAACAAAAAAATGTGCTTGCTTTATAAGAGAAATTACTCGAATAATATATTATCGCATTTATCAAATATACAGAGTCAATTACTTTATAATAACACGCATAATACTTGTTCGCTCAAATAAAATTTTTTAGGAAAATATGATTAAAATATAAATCACAAAATTTAATAAAACTCCAGTTAGTATTTCATTATGCACAAATGCATTTTTTTATAGCATTATTTAGTGATTTTCTCATATTAAACTAAACATGCTTAATTATAACATTTTCATTACAGTTATTATTTATTTCAATTTTATAATTTCCAAATGTTTTGTATTTTATCAATATTATAAATCTTTAATAAAATCATCAATGAAATCTATTTCTATAGCAGTTTTCGCTTTGTTATACTCCTCAGTTTTCGGACTTGAGAATGGCATTGCCTAAACCCCTCAGATGGGTTGGAACACTTGGAACAAATTCGATTGTGGAATCAATGAGACTTTAATAAAGCAATCAGCCGATAAGATAATTGAACTTGGTCTTGACAAACTTGGCTACAAGTATGTTAACATCGACGACTGCTGGAACGCAGTGGAAAGAGATTCAGAGGGACGCATGCAAGCTGATCCCAAGACTTTTCCTGGAGGTATGAAAGCAGTTGGTGATTTATCCAAAATAGATAAATTGTAGTGAATTAAATCAACTAATCGAGAATTCATTATCATCTATATTAACATACATATTTATTTATATTTTCAGTTACTCTACCGCATTTAAGTTGTTTGCAATAGACTACCTTAATTATATAAATATTTAAATATAATAATAATATGTTATAGATAAATATGAAATAAAGTTTATAGAAAAACCAATTTATAATTTAGTTAGAAATTTAAGAGATAGCAAAAAATATTGCTATATTTGGCAAAGAGCTTCAAGCTATCAGATATGTCATAATTATAATTTCATTTTATTTAAATTTATCTCTTAAATTTCTAACTAAATTATAAATTGGTTTTTCTATAAACTTTATTTCATATTTATCTATAACATATTATTATTATATTTAAATATTTATATAATTAAGGTAGTCTATTGCAAACAACTTAAATGCGGTAGAGTAACTGAAAATATAAATAAATATGTATGTTAATATAGATGATAATGAATTCTCGATTAGTTGATTTAATTCACTACAATTTATCTATTTTGGCTAATTATATTCATTCAAAGGGCTTAAAGTATGGAATTTACTCTTCAGCTGGCAACTTTACTTGCTAAGGTAGAGCTGGCAGTCTCAATCACGAAGATATTGATGCTTAAACCTGGGCTGATTGGGGAGTTGACTACCTAAAGTATGATAACTGCTTCAATGAAAATGTTCCAGCTACAGTGAGATACCCAGCAATGAGAGATGCCTTACTTAAAACAGGCAGAAATATTTTCTATTCAATATGCAACTGGGGAAATGAAGAAACTTTCAAGTGGGGTCCAGACACTGGTAACAGCTGGAGAACTACCATGGATATCAAGGATATTTCATAATTTTTTGAAATTTAATATTTGGCCATCTATCTAGTATAATTACAGACAAAATGATGTTCATTACGATATCGCTCACCCAGGTGCATGGAATGATCCAGACATGCTTGAAATTGGAAATGGTGGATTAAACTAAAATTAAGAAAGAACTCACTTCGCTCTTTGGGCTGTGGCTAAATCTCCACTTATTCTTGGATGTGATTTAGACAACATTCCTAAAGATAGTTTTGAGATTATCACCAATACTGAACTTATTGCAATTAACCAAGATCCACTTGGCAAGCAGGCTCATTGCAGAGTTCACTGCTCATCCTCAGACATTCTAGTCAACAGAGCTCAAGTGTATGCAGGTCCTCTCGAAAATGGTGATATTGCAGTTGTAGTAGTCAACTGGGGCTTTTCAAGTCTTGGATCTTTCACCCTAAACTTTTCAGATATCGATTTATCAGCTACAACCTCAGCCACAATTAGAGACTTATGGGAACATAAGGATATTGGAGACTTCACAGGCACCTACTCAATTGATAAATTTGAGCCATATCAAAGCTACGCTTTTAGAATCACACCCAAGAAGGCCTAAGAGTTCCTCAATTGAAACTTAACAAAAGAAGCTCACTTTATGTTATCATTCACAAAATCATAATAAACAAATGATTAATTATATGTTAAACACATTTGAAAGCTAATATCATAAATGAAGAATTGGATATCCTAGGCGAATAAATTTTTCTTTATAATAATTAAACTTATCCAATAATCATCGAAGTAAAATGCAAAAGGTAATCCTCCTTTCAGTTCTCGTTCTTGGCGCCCTCGCTAATATTAAAGACTTCCCAAGATTCGATATCTTCCACAGTCATTGTGAAATCAGAGCTACCTACAAAAACAGAACTTGCACTGATACCTACGGAAGAATGAACAGCATTCTCCACGGTTTCTCCGGAGAAGATCCAGCTCACGGCAAATATTCCTTCGTTGAGCAAAATGCTACTGAATCTTACTTTTGGACTGTGAGACAATCACCCAAGGGATATAAGGATGATGTCTCCATCACCCTCGCTCAAGTCGGTCCAGACTGCTTCGCTGTTGGCAGAGCTAGAGCTAGATCATTCACTTTTACCAACAAAGGTGACACCTACTGCGATATCTGGAATGTACTTAAGTACACTGATGTGTTCAGTGGTCTTACCACCAAATCATGCAGAATCGTCCCAGTTCACCCAGAAGATGCTTTGAAAATTTATTTTAAATATTGATGCCCCAATACTGGAAATTTTTAAATTCCAGTTTTAAATCTGGAACCAAAAAAAAAATTATTTATTCCAGATTTAGAACTGGAATTCCATGTATAAATCTGGAATTTTTTTTCCAGATCTGGAACCTCATTCAAATAATTTTTATTTTTTCAATTAATATTAATTCAAAAAAAATATATTTTTTTCCAATTAATATTTATCAATAAAATTTATAAATTTTTATATTTCCAATTATTATTTATTTTAAGAAAATCTCTTAAATATATCTTCTATATATAAATAATTAAATCTATTATTCTTTGATGAAATAGTATATTTGCCATTTATGAATCTTCAAAATTTTGCATATTTTAATAGGTACTATTATAAAAATAAAAATTTTTTTTCTAAAAACATTCCTACCCTTTATTTTATAATATTTTTTTAATATAATAATTATCAGTTGTTTTTATAAAAATCTTTTATATATAACTTTGACATAGTAATAGAATTGTATAAAACCTCATTTATTAAAGACTGTTTAAATTTTAATGGTATATAATAAAGAAAAACACATTTATAATTTATTAATTATATATTTTAGCGATCTAATCCAAAAAATTAACTCTTTTTCTGTAATCAGTAATAGTTTGTATATTTTTACCTCCTATTAATAACTTTGTAATTTATTGTAATTATTTTAAAAATAATCCTATAGTTGAAAATTAAATTATAGTTATTTGACTTTTTCATTGACGATTTTAATTATGAAGAATTTCATATTTTTAAATCTGGATTTTAGAGAATATTTCAACAATAATGGCAATGCAATAGTTTAAATTCATAGACTTATAAAGTATGATTGAAATTGTTAGTTACCCTTTATTAAGTAAAATTATGTTATATAAATGTTTTTTTGTTACTTTATCATATGGGTACATATACTTTCATTAGTCTTGGATCAGTGCGTTCAAGTTCAGATAAAATTATTATAATATATGATTAATGATAATGTTTAAACTATTTGACTATATCTAATATTAAGTAAAATAAATCTTTAATTAATCATTATAATTAAGATCTTACTCTTTTAATTTTTATAAGTATATTTTTTTTAAATATATCTTCTTATCTAAAGATAGTTCTAGTATGGTTGATAATCTATACATTCATTAATTTTTATAATTTTTAGTTTGACTCCATGTTAATTTTTAAACTAATTTAATATATAGTTAATATTTTAATTTAATTTACACGTGTAATCAAATTTCCATAATTAGTTTACACATAAAATTCATAATTTATGATTAGAGGGTCTATGATAAATTTTGACAATTATATTCAGAATTATAAGTTTACCAAAGTGCAATGTTAAGCACACTAATCATCAAATATATTAATTTATCATCTACTAATTTTAATTTAGAATATTCTTCTTATAGTACTAAGAATTCCTTATAAAAATTATTAATTATATCAGA
>ARYC01005356.1:0-34652 GCA_000711775.1 Oxytricha trifallax | reverse complement strand
ACAGTCTTCTGGAACTCCTACTCAAACAACCACTTGCGCGCAGCTTTTGCCTCCAAGCTGGCCCAGGTGAGAGCTAATCCTGCTTCTTTGTGGTATTTCTCGTCGATTCCTCTGAGGTAATCCTTGGTAAATGGCAGCACCTTCTCTTTGTCAAGTCCAGCTTTCAGCTCAAGTATCTTAGTCGCTATACCCAGGTCACTCCTCATTGCTTTTTCTAGCTTATCGTACTCCTTGTTCTCCAACTTCTTAAGTGCTATCTCTTTCTTCTAGTCAAACTTGGCATCACGAGCACGTTGTGTTTGCTTTGATTTGGCAGCTTTGATTAACTCACCGCGATCTGGAGTAGCATATGGACCAGCAGCGTTCTCACTTCTGGGGTTTTTCTTAAGAGTGAGCTGAGGTTCAATCTTTGTTGCTCTGTATAGAGATGAGCCTTGACTGAGTTTCTTGCGGTCTGCCTTTCTCACCTTGCGATTGCTCTTCTTAGGTCGCTGCTTTCCTGAGCCAGCTCTCAAGTACAGGCCACTCAATGTGAGTTCCCACTCTCTCTTGAAATTTTCCATCATGCCACGAGGAGGATTGTCAATGACCAGCTCAACTATCTGCAGTTGCTCAATGCCTTGAAGCCATGCGGTAACCAGCTTCTTGTCTCTTTTCAGGTTGATGGGTCCTTTCTCAGCAGAGTCCATGATATACCATTAGGTGTTAATTAGTACGAAAGCCCCACAGTGCAGCTCACTCTAGTAGAACTTATTGGTGTCGATGTCGAAGGTGTCCCTGGTCTTGAGCTGGAAGAGCGCCCTCTTCTTGCCTCTAAGTTGGACACTAATGAAGTCGTTCAGTGATGAGATACCTTCCGCTCCAGTTATGGCGAGATCAACTCTAGACAAGACATGAGTGATCTCAGGGCTGTACCAGCTGGATGTGTCGTAGTCGTATAGTAGTCTCCTCAGGTTCTTGAAGTCCACGCCGTGCTCCCAGAGGAACTCGGGCCTCCTGGTCTTGGTCATGTGGCAACGCGATTAATACAGGCTCACAAACTTCTCGACTGAATCAAAGAGTGGACCCTCAACATACAGGTTGATAGCATGGATCATGCAGGTGTAAGATCGTTGACTCATCTTACCACAATGCCATAGGGGCTGCCTGAAGAGCTTATTGAGGGGAGGGAGTTGCTTCACGTTCTTGTACAATTAAGTGCACTTGAAACTCTCCACCACCTTCTTGAATCGCCCATTGATAAACTGGTCCTTCGCTTCAATGAGCACAGACGCGTAGTTGATATCTTCGTCTTCACAGTATCCAGCCTCCTTGCAATGTTGAATATAGGAAGAGTAGTCAATCCCTGAGTCCTCCAAAAAGGATTTTGTGCATACCACGGCTTTGTGATCCTCTTCGTTGTCAAAGCCGATAAAGTCTTCTGAAGTTGCTCCTGATTCTTCCTCACTTTCAGTCAAATTTTGGTCTTATCCTTCCAGTGAAGGATTTGCCTGTTTATTTTGCTTGATCACTTGGTCTTTCTGAGCCTTGGTGCATATCTGTTGGTCTTCCTCATCACTGTCTGCAGCTTCCTCGGGGTTGATCACAGAGTCATCGTCTCTGTCAGTGCGGGCTCCCAGAGCCATCTGGTAGATCTCCTTGGCCTGAGAAGTGCTGTACTTAGTTTCGATGAAATACTTGGCCTTCATTCTTGCGGACAGTCCCTTGATCTCACAAGCATCCATCCAAAAGATGCTTTCCACGCCATTCTAAGTAGTACGCGCTTTGAACCTCACGCTTTATTTGCCGTAGTCTACCTAAGCGTCTAGGAACTCCATGATCACAAACTCATTTAGCCTTAGCAGAAGACTTGTCATACTCATCATTGATAGCAGTTGAAATTTTCTTAGGAACTTTGCCTGAAACTTTCGCCATTATTTTAATAATTATAATTATTATCGGCTGACCAGTATTTTAATAATCTTGGAAAGATTCAGAAGTTGATGGCTATCAGAATATCAAGCTCAGGAAAACTTTAATTGGGATTTTTTAAATTGTTGAATTTTACAGAGAGCTTGTTGCAGGCGAATTCGATCATTTTTAGCAAGCCACCATAGTCGTATTGTACCTCGATCGAGAAAGCGCAGCCTGAGCTAGCGAGTTACAAATAACTGAACAGGCAGCTGTTTACCATAATAAGATTATCCGAGGAATACTTTTGTTGATGACGCCAGGTTGGTGGAATATTCAAAACCACTCGACCCTCAGAATCCTCAAATGTCCTTCAAACTCAAGTGATTGAGTGCACCAGTGAGTGCCCTAATGTATGCGACCTTAAGCCATCGCATGTCAAGTTATTGAAGCTAGGTGGCCAACTCGAGGATGAGAGTTTTTATGCGGGTTCCTATAAGGCTTTAAGTTGTCAAATACACTTACTAGCTGGAGGTCGAAGCACTTGTAATACTAAAGTGTCTGCCTTTTATGTACCTGAAGGCCTGTTCAACCGGGGCCATCTCGAACTGATATGGTCCCAGGAAAAGCACTGGGAGCTTTGAGTCGCTCAAGCCAGTCTAGCGTCAATTTGCTCTTATGATATGAGGCGTTATCAATAACAATGAGGCACCTCTCCCTCCAGTCTCGATCTTGCGCATTCAGGTGCTCAACAATCTTCCCAATGAACAGCAGGAAAGTGATGCTCTTATTGGTGCCATGATTGATCGTACTGAGAAGGCGGCCATCACTAAAAGCCGCGCTAATGAGACTAACTTAGCTGAATCGCTGCTTGCAGGTCACGATGTTGCGGTTGGACTTTCCAATCCAGGAGTAGTTCCTGTTGTCGTTGCTCTAAAGAATGGCTTCGTCGACATTGATGAATACCTTGCCACTATGGAAGTGGTGAATGAACTCAGCGGCAGCATACTAGCGGCTGAGCTTGCTGAGAATGCTATTGTGCTAAGGAGAGAGCTGACCCACCTTACGATAAGTCATGCCCAAGTCATCCTTCAGATACTTAATGATCCGCTGTCTCGACAACACTACGCCTCTCTCCCTTAGCAAGTGACTTTGGACCTCTCTCGATGTGATTATGCTCATGGGATTGTGAAGAAATACACCAATCTCGCTAATAGTCCTGCACCCATTCTGTGTGACCGCGGCCCCCTCCTCATAGTGAAGAACTAGATTAAGCCCTACTCCGTTGATACATCAAGTAGTTTCCTCACCTTGTAGCAACTGAGTCCCAGCATATTTGAGATTTAAAATACGCTCCTGCCTTGCTTGTGATAGAGCTCATCGCAAGAGCGCTTGAGTTGACAGCATTGAGCTTCAGACCCATGTTTATAGCTAGAATTGCCTTGTGAATGAAACTCACTTGGGCTTCCCTGCGGCGAACCATTTGCTAAGTCATTCCATGTGATGCTGCAATTCAAAGTGTCTTATCTAGGAATCATCATTGAGGAGCTGGAGTTCTCTTTAATCATGCTTACTCTACTACTGCCTTGTAAACCCAGATTCTAGAAGCCGTCGAAAATCTCAAGTGCCTAGAAAGCGATGCTCTTTACCTATTCTGGATCGAGGACTGAATCCATCTGGGGATCTTCTCGGAGGCAGGTGCTCACAAACTTCTTGGAGTCCACCACCGTCGCTCTAATCTCGAGCATAGAAGTTTCTGACTCCAATCGTTACAGTCGTCTCTCAATGTCATCTGGAGTCCAGCAAGAAATACTAACTGGTGACTCCTGCATAATGCCGCTGGTAACTAATTCAGAGCTAATGAATTAATTATGCCCACTCCTTTGCATAGAGCAATGGCCTCTAGTAATTTTGTTGGATTCTTAATCAAATCTCCCTGAATCCATCGAATAAGGAAAGTATGAGTCGATGCGGCTCCTACATATGTTTCGGTTCATGAGTCCGCTTGGCTCAATAAATCCTGAGTTTATTCAATTAGATAAGGCACTAAACTCTTATGCCAAAGCACAAACTCTAGTGCTTCCGCCTTAGTGAAATTCATACCACTCTAGTGCTAAAGTGTACCAGAGTAAACCCTTCTAAATCAGGATTCTTGGCACCCTAGTCTATGACAGTCGAGCTAGTCTCTCTGTCAACTGCAATGATTTTAGATTAAAATCATTAAGTTATGGAAGATAATGCTTAACAGTAGCAACTGGACTATCACGAGATCTCTTCAAAAGTCCAGAGCAAGCGTGACTTATACAACTTTATGGCAATTGAATGCTAAGCTCACATCCCTCGATACAAGCAGCTCAACTCCTATTTCCTGTCTTAAATACTAAAGGGCGAGAAGAAGGCAAGCTTCTAATTACGAGTCTTACTGTTATATAGTACATCAGGCGTGATCAAGTGAAGGTATCATGCATCCCAATGCTGGCAGGGTTGGCTGTTTCTAATCTATTAGACTTTGCTGTGCAACATGCTGAGCCTCTGGAGTACCTTCCAGATTAAAGAGATTGGAATCGCATGGACCGCTAGTGGTTGGGAGACATATTGTACAATGAGGCAAGAAGAGCTTTAGGGAATGATTCGTGAGGCTCAAAATCAATCAGCCCAAAAGCAGCAGTAGAGTCAGGGGACATCAGTGCAGATTCGGTCAGAGTTCCAGGAGGCATTCCAGCGCTGTGTGCATTTCAAGCGTAAGTTTTACTTAATATTCAATACCTTCTGAAGCTCACAAAGGCAAGGCCATTTCGATGCTTAAGGCAAATGCTAAGCGACGGCGCAGCAGGCAAGAATGCGAGGAGACAAAGGATGAGGAGCTAATGCTGAGAGCAGACAAGCATTAGTATATGCTAGAGGTGAAGCGGTTGAAATCTGAATATAGTCAGCTTGCCCAAATGCAAATACCTTTGTAGAATGCCAACCAGAGGACAGATCAACATCCCAAGCCTCTTAACATTGGCTCAGCTCCTTTTGGCTCACAGATCTTGAATCAAGCGCACTTCAATATATGAGGCTCTTATAAATGCAGTAGGGCGTTTCGATGAGTGAGCTCAAAATCTTATGGCTTGAGGGTTGCTCCAACTTTTGGAGCTGATAGTGAACTAATGCTGGAATCGAGTGTCCCGGAGGTCAAGGTACACTGAAGAATGCTGCAAGATATCTCAATGGCCTTTAAGATAATGAGAGCTCATAGCGATGACTTTGAGCGAATGCAGTGTGCTCTCTTTGTAGTTCATTTAATGTTACGCCACTAATTGTATTTTGAGAGTCTTGGCTTCAAGAGTTGAGAGTGAATATTTTATTAGTATGTTTATTTGGCCCTTAAGAAGTATTAGTTATTAAGCAGTTGCACTGTTGTGAAGTTGAATTACAGTATTAAGCGAGAGTTAGTAGTTAGGCGAGTGTTGATAAATATGTATTACGGTGCAGTATAGTGCTGTAGTTATCTCACTCACTTCCTTAACTCTAGTGAGTAGTATATTGTAGCTCGTTATTGAGCTCATGATTGAATTCAGCAGGCGATTAGGACGGAACAGCATGATTGAAATCATCGTCCTCTGTTGCTTAGCTTAGTGAATGATTAAGCTGCTCGAGTCTGGTGTTCGAGTGGCGTTTTAAGTTATTACTCTGATGAGAAGGAACATCAGGCTGTTGGTCATGGGATACTTCCAATGTATGAGAAGCTGCTCTATCGGCAAGGCCTCTCTAGGTGATAGCAGCTTATACTTTAGTTGCCTTTTATGTTAGATGTGAGCTTGTCTTGTACTGCACCCTGATATACCGATCGAACACTATTTCTTAAGCGTCACCCAAATCAATCACGAATGCTCTGCTCTTAACAATTTCGTGGATATTGTTTTGCCCGAGCAAGTCCACGTTCACTTGGAAATTGCTCACTCTGTATGCGTCTCTGATTGAAAGGAGCTCCTAAGGCAGATCCTCTTGCTCTATCAACACTTGCGAAAGTCGATAGAGATTTATCTTGCAGTTGCCCAGCACCCATCGACCTTGGCGTAGGAGCATTTCCAGGCACTCAATGTATTCTTCCAGTCTCTTATTAGTCCTCCATTATCTGAACTCGACATGCCGTTTGCTATAGCTTGCTTGACTAATTTTCCTTTGCTTGATCTGTTGATGGTCTTCAAGGAGTTTACGAGAATCATCTCAAGGCATAATGATGGCACTACATCCAGATCCAAGGGGGGCTGAAGCATCTCACTAACTAGCTTCTCAACTATATCAATTGCTAAGCTGAGGGAGCTCATCATGCTTGTTTATTAAGCTATCATCTCGCGAACAGTCGTTCTGTGCTACTTCCTCGTATTAGTCTTTGAGGCCACATTCTTTAGAGTCATCTCCTTGCTTGATATTTATTTGCGCTCTTCTGTATTAACGAGCTGATGAAGATCAAGCACGGCCCACTCTTCAGGCAGACTCTCCCTCTCGAATATCGTTTGGCAGCTGTCTTGCTTTTTGTACTTGAGCAGTTACCTCCACTCCTTCACCAGACCCTGAATAATCGAAGCCAATTGGAGCTTCCAAGGATTCTCTGCGTCTCCCACTTTAGTGAAAGCAATATGATTCTTTGCAACTTGGTAAGGCTCACTCGCAATCGATTCGTCTCAACGAGGATGTAGCTTAAGTGTTTGGCATACACGAGCTACTCGTCCTCTAATGCGATAAGTAAATCATTTGAACAAGTTGTTGCAGGACCGTTTTCGAGCTCGGGCTCTTGGGAAATCTCTAAGATTTACGTCGAAGGCTGAATACTATCTAAAGCATCTCGGTGACAAATCTCCATTGAAGATCCATTCTATTCTTATTTAGTGACAGAGTTAAGTTTCCTGGAACCAAGATATTATCTTGAACGCTTCTTAGCTTAGTTCGATAGCACGCCATAGCCGACATAAAGCTGCTTCGTAGCCTCCTAATCTCGCATTCTGTTTTGAATACTTTAAGGTCGAGTCGTAGGGCCTTAGTAAATCTTTCTGGCCTTATCCACCAGCTTCAGAGTGCGTAGTCGGGGCTTCCAAGTTTACACATAGCTCTCATAGGATGCCAGTAGAAATCGTGAAGGGACCACTGTTGAATGCTTCGCTATAACTGCCGAGACTTGGTTGAGTATTTACGTTGCCACGCCTAGAAACTAACTGGGCTCCTCCTTCAATCGACAGCAGGTGGTGTGGTTCTTGAATGGCTTCTGCTGGAATGCTCGCATCCTTCGAAAGACTGGGACGCAATGATGGCCTTCGCTATTGATCTGGCTAGTGAGGGAAGCACTACTGAATGCGACGGTCTTCATAACACTTGCTATGGCGTCGCTCTAGTTTGCCTTCGTGTAGTATTCGTCTTGTTCATACTTGAATAGGGTGTTGATCGCTCTCTACAGGGACCTATCCAATCTTTTCTTTTCATTGTCTTGTTTTGTATATAGTCCACTCAGATAGTCATAATTTTAGTTTTATTGTTTAATAGGTGCATGCAACTAAGGCAGCAAATGTGAGAGTTGAGACTTTGTTGCCATTGCTTCTTTAAATGTTTATTGTTTGTTTTCTTAGTGATTATTGGGGCTCAGCTATTGCTCAATATATGACTCCCATCCAGACATTCATTGGCTTAAATGGCTTGGCGGCTCTGAGCCAAAGTTATCTGGACAGCAGGTGTTCTTGAGATAATTGCTGGGACTCGCCCCCTGATCGCTTATCTTGGGTAATAGGTTACGTTGTGCTCCTTCCCTACATATGGTGTTAGCAACTAAGGCTGGAATCTTACCTTAATAGAGGTGCTGAGACATCCGTGGTGGGATCCAAGATATTTCCCATGGTTTTGAATGTGTCGAATCATCGTGAGACCCTCCAATATGGCGGCCTCCATCTTCCTTCTCAATACTACAAACCCCATTCAAGGTCTCGTCCATTAATGTCGAATAAGAGAGCGTGGAGCGCGAGCTAAGAATACTGCTGACCACTCGTCAGAGTGCTCCCCGGCTTCTATTAGATGTCTAAATGTTGCTCAGGAGATTGCCAAGGCGCTGTTGGAAAGATGTCTTGGTGAGCAGGGGATCGTCGAACTCAAGATTGTCAAGCAAAAGATCCTCAGTTGGGTCCTCCGGCAGTTCAGTGTCGTCTTGCTCGCATTGTGAGTTGTGAATATCGAGTAGTAGGGGGTTCATGTGTTGGATTCGTGTCTTTCTTAAGGATTCTAAAGTATTATTATAGGGTTCGAGCAGTTTATAATAATTAAATTCGGTATCTCGTCATTTTGGTAGCTTTAGTAGAATAGCCTCTACTACTACTACTACTACTACTACTACTACTACTACAGGACCCTCTAATAAATTACTAAAGCTACCAAATTTATATAATAATTTTATCTATCTTAATTAATATTTATCGTCACCCAAATCTTGTAAATAACAGCATTGGGGTTTTAATAACATAAATAAAATTAGAATTACTAGCCTTAAATAAATATTTTAAAATAAATCCTTAAAATATTGTAACTATAGACTAAAATATTCCATAAGAAAACATTATCTTCTGAAATTTAAAATAATCCACAAATAATAAGTGCACTCAATATTATTAAGTAATAAGTATCAAACGTAGAGAAGGTTGTTATCGATATAAATCAGTGCAAAAATTAAATATTAATAAAATTGTTTTATATTGTATTTGCATTTAAAAAAATCATAATGAATAATATCTCATGCTTTTAACAAATTAAATCTGCTTAAATATCAGTCAAAATTAAAGAGCACTAGATTCTTACACAATATCAGCACTATAATACATTAAGTTCAATTCTAAGATTGAAATCTCACCAATTAATATAAAACATAAACCAAGAATAAACCATTTCCAATATAAATCAAAAATAAAATTAATTTCCATTCAAAGTAAATCAATATTGTAGGAATATAATTGCTTTGGTAAAATTATTAATAAATTAATTAATTATATTATAAATTTGTGGCAGTTAACTTTCTGGAAACCTAGACAATATGGTAATTGTTCGATAGGGAATTCAAATTCAGTTGGACTTTACTATTGGCGGCATCCCTCTATCGCATTCCTGAAGCGAAATAACTCGACTTTAATTTTGGGTGATTTGTTTAGTTGATTTTAATGCCAAAATTAAAGTCGAGTTATTTCGCTACAGGAATGCGATAGAGGGATGCCGCCAATAGTAAAGTCCAACTGAATTTGAATTCCCTATCGAACAATTACCATATTGTCTAGGTTTCCAGAAAGTTAACTGCCACGAATTTAAAATATAATTAATTAATTTATTAATAATTTTACCAAAGCAATTATATTCCTACAATAATAAGAGGCAAGTAAATCGTTGATTTTCAATATATTTCAGAAAGAAAGTTTATCAAGACAAAATAACCATTATTAATAACTGCAACTCATTAACACAAGCAGCAATAATTCTACATAAAACTATTAAGTGAATTAAGCGAGAAATACTTGATTATAATATAATAAGACATTGAATCCTATAATTAATGCTAGTTATATAAAATATTAAATCTAAATAAAGAGAACTACCAATAATAATAATAATAATAATAATAATAATAATAGCTCTTATTCAGGTTGGTTGGGGTGAGAATAACTATATTTGGCTGTGGTGCTTTAGTGAAAACCTCTAGAGTTTAGAGGAATTTATAAGTGTCTAGAGATAATGTCAAGAGAAGATTCCATTTAGATTGAGTGAACTGCTCAAGAAAATAAAGAAAAATACCTTAACTTGCATAATGAACAATATGACGAACAATACCAATCTCATCATCTTAAATAGAAGAAGTTATAACACTGCTATCATAAACTGCACTAGACTACTTACGAGAAAAATTTATAATATTATTAAAATTGCATTCTTATATTATGCTTTGATAATATTATTGTCTTGGAAATAACAGTCTGCCATTGTCTTTATTGCTCTATCAAACGATACTAAATTGAAGGAAGTGGGAAAGGTATGAGCAAAACTATGTTACTATTATGAATTTAAGTATATAAATAGCTATCTGGTAGGCTATTATACTGTAAAAACACTGAAATTTAAAGAATTGGAGTTTCAGAGGAGGATATGAGTGATTTAAAGAAGCATGTTTGATCTGAAAATAATATTTGAGGGAAAAAATAGATTGACCTAATTATCACTAGTATAGTGATTTCAGGAAAATAGATAAAAAGTTCTTCAAAAAACCTTTAGTCGTATCACTCAACTATAATATATATACCTAATGCATAAAAGAGAATTTCATATGATTATTTTTATGCATATGTTGGAAAAAAAGTTACAATAAATTATTAATGTTTATTAAAAAAAAGTTTTATCTATCGTATACTTAAATTATATATCCATGAATCATGAAATTATTTATCTAATTTTAAAAGCAAATATATAAAATTCAACTAGATTTTTTTTATTTTTCTGTTATCAAGAATCTTAATTTAAACGAACTATTTTAAGTTTGGTGTAAAAAGAATTTATCAATAATGACTTAATTATTATTATTATGAAACCATCAATAATGCCTTTCTAAATTAGTCTAAATATATCATTTCAATGTTTATTTTTCACCTTTTAAATTATATTATTTTTATAAGATGTTTTTAATTAATTATTTGCTAACAAATTATTCGTAATAAAAGAAACATTTAAAATATAAACAAATAAATAATAATTAATTGTTTTTATATATAAATTCCAGTTTAAATAACTTCTAATTTTTTAATTTACTTTCCTTTAAATTTTTATAATATGATATTAGGAATTATTTATTCTAATGATGTGCTAAGGAGTAAAATCTTTGGAAACTAAATTAAAAAATTGTAATGTATATGGTATTTTGGTAGTGAAAATATTATAAGAAAATTCAAAAAGTTGCTAATTTATATATATCTCCTTCAATTACAATGAAATAAAAAAATGTGATTTAGACTTTGCTAAAATAATATATCTCATATACATATAAATTATTCATTAGTTATTATAATGGCTTTATCTATCTTAAAATATACATATATTTTAGAATTAAGAATCTAACATAAAACTAATTTATAATATTAAATTTGTGAAGCATTATTTAATTATGCTTACATTTTTCTTAATAAGAGACACTAAACATAATGAATATCAATTTTTCAACATTAAATTTAAATGAACGTCTTTATTGGAAAACAAAAATATTGTCAAAAAGCTCCAAGCAGTTTCCATTAATTAAAATAAACTGAAAATCTTAAAGAATAGTATTTTTATAGAGAAATGATCTTCTTATTAACTACACTTGATCATAACTTTATATTTTAAGTAAATGTGCACCAATAACATACTTAATATATTTATTATAAATTTAACTATAAATGTTGAAGATGTTTTTTTAAAAAAGAGACTTAACATTTATCTAAAAAATATGTTTATATATAATTAAATACAGCTTCTAATGCAGTATCTCATTTCTACATTCAACTATAACATACGATCAACATTATCATTGAAATTCTGACAAATAACCTTAACTTAAAGAAAAAGGAAAACTCACTAAACATTTAATTTTCTATCTTGACTCTCTAGATTTGAAATAATAGATTTTTTAAAAATAGAAGATATAAGCCATTCATAAAAATTGTGGAATAAAACGGAATAATTTAAGTTAAAAGAATTTGAAATAAAAACTTACTGCAGAAAATCTAGATTTATCGCAAAAAATAATTCTGGCCTCGAAAGAAATTGAATATATGCAATGATTGTGTATTATGAATCACAGACTATGATTTCTTAATTAATAATTAAATTACTATGAGTAATTTTTTAATTTTATATACTAAATATTAAGCTATTAGTTAATAATAATAAATCACATTAAGATGTCTTAACACCAAAGAGGACTTTCAACTTGACCAGAGCAACAGATGACCAAATGAAAGGAGACTATAAAAAATGGCTAAAAGTCAGCTTTCATCCAGGTTTAGATCAAAAACTGATATTTATAAGTATTTTACCGAGATATGTAAGATTCTTGAAACTTTATTTCTTAACAGTGAATATGCACTTGCCTCCCACAAGTTCAGTGAATAAGGACAATTTAAAGCAGATACTAAAGGATGAAAAAAGGTCTTTTCAAAGGAAGAAGTTAAGATCAAAGTGCCAAAATACGAAGAGCTGTTTGTGAAGAACATTCTGTAAGAGATCTGACAAGACAAGCTACCTGCCACATATCTACAACAGCCTGAGTACACAAATAAAATAATCAAACTCGCATAAGACATAAGATTTGATGAAACTTAAAATGAAGAAAAGAAAAACTACATTATCATCTCTGACACTTGGCATTATAATTACTTCAAAATCTTTATGTATCAAGTAAACATAACTTTATTGCTTAAACCTTGTTTAGAAAGCCCTTGTAAAACGATACAGTTACTCAAAGAAAGTACTAAAATAGTTGGCTTTAGAAAGCCCAAACAAAAATAAGAAGTTGCCACGAGCTTCAAGAGAATGAGAGGGCAAGGAGAGGAAATGATTTTCTTGAAGCTCGGAGATACAAAGATAAAAATATCATAGAAAAATATATATTTTCAAACAAGAAATGGCTAAAGTCAAAACACTACCCCTAAAAAGACTTTTGAATAACTATGAGCTAAGATATAAATTTATCACAAATTTAATTAATTAATTCTCTTATATCCTTATTCACAAATACTTTTTATATTAAAGATAAATAACTTGAAAGATTTAAGAAATTAGAATTAATAATTAAGTAAAAATGAATAAAAATAATGGCAGATATAAGGCAGCTGGTCACTCATTAAAATTTGTAAGTTACAAAAATATATCTAAACTTTTTTATATTTTAGCAATACAGGTCAGCAGAAGTCACGAAAGCAGACGACAGAGAGTTAAGAAGACATCAGAAAGAATTGCATAAAGTTTAATAAGAATGATCAGTTGGAGCTTAATATCAAGGAGAGTGGTAAGAAAAGGTAACTGTAACTGGATATGACTTTTGCATATTTGTTTAAGAATACTTATTAATTATATTTGATTTTAATTTAATTTATCGATTCCTTGTTATTTTTCATAATTGCTCTCATGAAAACCCATAAAGCTTTTGTTTATTTAATCCCTATAATTAAATTAATCATTGATGCATAGTGCAGATAGCTTAGCTCTTTTAAATTTTCTGTACTGAAAAAATCCTTTATGGGGTTTGAATCGTGGAAGTAAGATGGTGTGAATAATATAGGAGTCTCTGCTGTTTCGAATATTACTTCATTATATTACTATGATGTACTCTCAAGTTGTTTATAATGACTACGGCTTTTTAGCTCATAATTTCCCAAACAGACAATCACAAAATTTAAGAAACTTTTCACAGTTAGCCTGTTTGTTAAATTGTTACAAGTATTCTAAGCCTCCCGTATTTGATATTGCTGCTACAACAGCAATTGTTAATCTATTATCCTTGCTAAATATTTTAGTTTTTTCCACTATATTCTTTTTTTAATTAGTGTGATAAGTAAACATTGCCTCGTCTAAGCAGACTATGGTGAAGTTTAGTTATAAATAATTAGCAACTTCTTGTTAAAGAGTTTCAAGAGTCTAATGTCTATTTATAAGTTATCCATAGGGTAGCTGTTTTATAGGCTTGATCACCTTCTGTTTTACTCCGTACTTTTAATATAAGTTCCATAAGCTTGAGCTTGAAATATCCATTTCAGGGTTGTTTCTATGAATGAGAACACACCTCTCTTATAAGGTCTTCCCTGCAAGCTTTGTTAAACACTCCTAATTTGTCAAAGTTGCAACTAGCTGTTCCGAAATTTTTAATGGCTTCTCTCTTCATTTGTGTAAGTTTTTCCAAGACAGTTTTATGAAACTTTCTTCACCAGTTTATTCTTTTAAGTCCCTTTTATAGTTTTCCTCATATACTCGGCATATTCTTTTTACTGTTGAAACCATTAATTTTGTAATTTGTGAGACAGCTCAATAGCTCATCAATGAAATTATTTCTATATTGCTCTGTGATTCTATGTAGCGGCAATTAATCAAAAAACTGACTTAATCAAATTATAGCATTAATTAAGTTTTTAAATTAATAAGTTAATATAATAATAAAAGCATGAGCTATGGTGTTTCAGTAATATTGAGGACTTTTTGTATAGGCTCTTCAAGTAATTTAGATGTCAACATTCTTACAATAGCGTCAACATTCTGACACAAAATTAAATATTCAAAACCATGAAGCCATCTTTTCATAAAATTGGATGAAAAAACTATAATATAAAAAAAACTAAAATGGAACAAATTTTGAATGAATATCAGTGCCCAATAACTACTTGCAGATACAAAGGGAAGAAGGCACCAGTATACTTGCATTACTCAAGACATCATTTAATCGAAAAGATTGTGAAATAATTGAAGAATATTTACGAATGCGATGATTGCAATTTCAGATTCAACCACAGATATATACTGCATGTTCACAAGAAAAAGTGTCAAGAAATAACTAAAATCGACTAATTAGAGAGCTGAAGCTTTTAGCTAACCACGACATTAGACCAACTTATCTTGTTTAAGAACTAATCGTAATTCAATGTGACATCCGAGCACAGGAAGTGTGGGAAGAGCTCCATAGGTAACAATTACTGAGGACAGGCAATCTATTCAGAGCTGTAGTGATGGACCAACCATGGTAACTAAGTTGCTTCGACTTACCATACGACACAATCTCTGATAAGCGAATCAAAGAAATACCTATGCACCTTATTCTAGAGGAAGGTTATTTGTTTATGTGGGTTACTTATGCAAAACCAGAAGCAGAATTATCATTTTTCAAGAAGAATGGATATAGATAGATTGAAACAATTGTCTGGATCAAAACCAATAAAAACGGGAAAGTATATCGTGGCCCAGAGAGATATATAGAGCATGGATTTGAGCTATATATGGTTGGAGTGAAAGGCAGCTATGAAAATACCAACAATTCAGCAAAATGAAATCAAGTCTAAATGTCATTGTCAAACCTTTGCGAAACATGCCAAAAAAGCCAGAAGGATCTTATCTTGAATTCTTTGGAAGGAATCACAATAAAAGAAGAGGCTGGACCACTATGGGAAACCAGCTGTGAAATGTTTTATGAGTGTGATATATTTTATTAATTAATTTAAACTTTCATATTTAATTTACGGATTTTAATTGATAATTTCTGAATATTCAAAGCACGACGGCCAAGAGTAATTCTTTCCATAGCCTCAACATCAATGACTCCACTAGACTATCGACATTGAATACTGATGGTTTGACATTTTAGAAATATAATTTCAGAAATTGCAATTTAATTTTACAAAAAAACATTGAAAAATAATGTGATCTCAACTGCAAATAATACATTGTTTTTTTTTAATTTAAAACAAGAAAAATATATTCTAAATTTCTTCGAGCAATGCTTCCATCAAAATCAAGATCTATTCTATTAACCGCAATTATAATTTGTCTTTAGGGTATAAAATGTTTTATCAATACAACATTATCTTTATCTTGCAGATTATATTAATGATATTTGAATTGTTTAGAATCTTACTTTTTAATCAATGCAAATTTATTGAAAGTAATTTTTACTCATAACTCGAGACAATTTTCTTTATTGCGATTTTGTGCATCCGTTTTAATTCCTTGAAAAAATGATATTAAGTTTTAAACTGCTTTAAAAATAATATGAATTTTATAAATATTTTAAAATATGCATTCTCATTACTACTAAACAACCCAAGATGATTATGTTCTATTATTCAATTTTAACCGGTATTACCTAATCGTGCTCCACAATCCTACCATCAAAATATACCCACTTAATTATCTCTTAAAGCTTTTTAAAGATCTCAGTTTGATCAAAAATATTTTTTTCTTCTCAATTTCCTTAAGAAACCATATAATATATTTAACATGCATAATTCAACATCTAATTTTCCAATGGCTTTGATTCAATGTAATATGTAAGAGTAAAGTATTTAATGTATTAAGATGGATCTTGACTTAAAGAGATTTTGAAAAAGTGTATTTATCTATTTTATATTATAGTCAAATGATAAATATCTGTTATTGGTTTTATAAGATTGTAATATTTTAAGCCAAGCACAAGAGTTGCTGTCGACCTTATTTTTCTTCTCCCTGCTCAAATTTTTCATTTAATCCTGAACTTATCTGCTCTATTAATTATATGTTTATATTTCTGTACTAATCTCTTAATGAATTTTAAGGGTGCTTTTAGTGAATCATGAGCCATGTTTTTAAGAGAATTGTATTACTAAATATGCTAATGAAACAATGTTCTAATTTCTTTTGGATTCTTAGACTTAGATGATGAAAAACTAGGTGGTAAAATCCAGTTGCTACTGCTGTAGTTGCAACAACTCTTATGAATAAACATTGCCTTGTCTTGAAATTGAATACTTTGCACCATCTAGTTTCCTGCTAAAAGATTATGAATTTCTATGTTTATATAGATTTTTTTATTACTATCTTCATCAAGCGTTTATCTTCCAATTTTTAGTATTATATAAATATTTATATCCATACTTTTGATAAATATATAAAAATAATTTACCAAAAGTATTATAATTCTTACAAATTTACAAAATCTTTAATTCTTACTGATTCTCAAGTATTTTAAACCTCTGCAAAATATTCTTAAAATTTTGTATTTTTTTCATCATTTGATCATATATTGTAATTTAAATAAAAATAATAATTTAAAATTTAATCTCATTTGAGTTTCTAAGGTCCTATGTGTAAATAATATGAGGTTATATATTTTTCAAGAGGTTTTAAATATTTTTAGTAAAATTCTTGAAATACTGAGTCTTTCTAAATATCTCTCCTTTTAACTTTACTCATTATGTGTTTTCAAAATATATTGAATACTCTACCATTATTAATATTCTTTCCTTTTATGTATTGTTTTAAAAGCATACATATCATATTAAATGAATTAAAGTATAAATTCCTAAAACGATAATAAATTAAAATTTCTTATTAATAGTACTTTCTTTAATTTTTATGAAAAAAGTTGATTAAGTAGTGATATAAGGAATGATGCATTATTTTAAAAACATTTTATATTTATTTTATATCTTTTATACAAATTCTATAAATAACTTTAATGCATTCAATGTAAAGCTAATAAAATCCCATAGATCAATTAAAAAGCGAGGATAGGAGTTAGATTAAAAATTAATTATAATTGGCTAATAATATAAATAATTATGCTAAAATCAAATTAACACACCCTGATTGGATTATTCTATAAGGACAATTAATCTAGTCAATAGCTTTAATAATTAGCCCAAACATTTTAAATATACGCCAATAATAATAAATTCTTAATTTAATTGTTCTTAACCCCAATTCTCATGTCTTAATTGATCTATGGTGTTTTATAACCATTTTTCAAATCTCACATTTAATGCGTCCATTTATTAATTTAAATTTTACTAAAATCTTTCATTCACTTAAAAATATCAATTTAATTATAAAGCCTTTATTTATTCACTTTGAGCTTTTAAGAACGGTTTCTTTTCAGCTAATATCTTATTACTAGCAATTTATTGTTTTTTGAATTGTCCTAAATTATTTGTGCTGTGTGTAGTACACAGTACAAATTATATTTTATTAGTATTGTAGAAAGGCTGTTTTTGTGTTAATTGCTTTTAAATTATATGTTTAAAGTGTTAATTTTGCTGCTCTAATTTTCCTAACTGATTTCATTTCATTGAAATATCTATTTAATCATATTATATTTCCTATATAATAAATTATTAATTATAATTAGCTTTAAATTCTTAAAATTAGTTGCCTATTTGTTATTATATAATTTATTATCACTCAAAAATAAAAAGCATTTTTCATTTCGTACAGTCTTATCTCATACCATCTTATTTTAACTTATTGATTAAGATATACTAGATTTTTTGAAATATAATGACCAATTTTACAATCTTAGATATTTGTAATTATATTATGATTTTATCAAATATTTCATAAGATATTGTTTATAAAGTCTAATATATTAATTAGAAATAAAGATAGAAACGTCAATAATAAAATGAAGAAATGGTGGAAAAGTGGCAAAATAGACTCATAAAGTATAGTAATGCTCTCAGGTATGGCACTCAATCAACAATGGCACTCAATCAACAAAGGCTAACTTCAAGTGATTAGCGAGCTTTAAGTAAATATCCAATACTCTATTAGGGTGCTATTGTCTTTGGTCAAAATATTTCGCAAAACAACAAGAATTCGAAAGCCATAGACATATGCTACCTTAAAACAAAAAGCAAGAATACTCAGAAGCCTTCATCGATCATATTATTTCCTGAAAAGTGATGGAGTTTTAAAAGGGACTGTCTCTTAAATCTCGGGCTATATAACTGAATAACTATGATCATTTATAAAAAACATATAATTAAGTAAAAAGTTATGAATGTTAAATAAAAACTGACACCCCACCAAGACAATAGATTATTTTAATAAAGAATCTCAAGTTTTTAAAGATTACAGCAATAACTCTTCTTTGGAAAGAAAGTAGTATAAATCGATGGGATTATATTCAAACCTTTTTAAGATAATGCGTCGACATGGGCTTCATTATACCAAAATTGCACAAATCATAAAAACCGGATTGCTCTTAAAACACAGGCTGCGATTGTAGGGGTGAGCAAGGAAGTGGAATTGGATGACTTTATAATAAAACCATTTTCAATCAATATTACCTAGTGTCTAGGCATGTTGGAGTATATAAGGGTAAGAAATCCTGGGCCTGATATTGCAATATTCTGGGACAACTTTGCGGCTTCATCATAATAGGTCGTTTAGGAGCTTATTAGACTATGAGGGGGTTTGCGTCTTTAACGTGCCATACTACTCCAAGTTATTGAAGGGGTTTTATAAAGTCAAGCAAGTTTATAAAATAAAACTATTTAGTAATGACTTCAAGTTTACTGCTTGGTAACACATTGACCTCATAATAACAGACTATAGCGAGAATACTGGAGAGGTACATAGATTTGATGAATGATTAAATTATAAGTAATTTAATAATTTATTGAATCTATTATTTATATTTTAATCTAAACAATCACTTCATCTCTTCATCTCCTGGTCTTATTTTCTCTTTTCATTTTTTAATAATGATGCATCCTCGTTCATAACATTTCTAGGGCCATTTTCTTCTGACAACTCCTAAAACTTAGAGAAGGATTGGGAAATCTAGTAGTATCTTCTTTTCTTCTTTGTACTTCCTGGCTAACTTTTAAACTTCAGCATTGAGAGTGCTTTCCCCTTGGTTTCTAATTAAATCAGTAAGCGTCACTACATTCTTACTAGAAAAGAAGAGTTCGCTTTGAAGCTTCTTAAATATGTCATCCCTAATATAGAACTTGTATTGCTTAACATACTAGACATCAGACAGGCTCCTCACTCAGTTGGCGTGCTTTATGAGTTCGTTAAAGCAGTTCGGCCGCAGGGTTCCAAGCACCCTATGCATGTACTTACGGTCAGGCAGCACTCTTTAGTCATCATAGTAATTCATGAACTTCATTATATTTTAGTCATCCTATATCTCCTCAAAAATTTACTTCACTAAGAGCTTATCGTAATATGGGATGTTGAAGTTCTATATGTCAGCACTTTTAAGGAGCTCCCTGTTTCCAGCTAAAAAATATTTTAAATATATTATAGTGACTTGCTAATCTGGTGGGAGAAGTACCCCTCTATACTGATAAATTATAGTAAATCTTACTATTAAATCTAAGGAATTATATCCAATCCTTTTTTGGACTAGAACTTTTATTAAAGCTCTCCATGGTAATGTCCACGTAACTCTAGCTCCCTCCATCCTAGTATTATTTCAATAATTTAAGATATAACTTACAATTATGAGATTATTTCTGATATAAATATTTGATTCATGAATAGATTCGTGAAGCTTATATTTAAAATCGTCCCATCTTAGCACCCCATCCTACCGACCAGAAATATTAATCAAAAAGGAAAACTAAAAAAGAAATACTTTATTACAATTTTAAGAATAATTATTTGTTTTAATGTTTCCTATAGGATCATTACTTTTATAAAAAATTTCTATAACTTATAAATGTATGCATTGCCCATAGATCCATCCTTATTCACTTACTGTATAATTAAGGTTATTTAGCATTAATTATAAATTATTTAGAAATTCGGAACTTGCCAAATAAAAAATACATAATTAGTATTGCCATTATATTTTGGTTTTTTTTTCAAATTTTTCTATTATATTTGTCTTGAGGCTTAGCTATTGGATTGAGTATAAAATAATTTCTTGGTTTAATTTTTGTGTATAATTTATTTACATTTTTTGGCTTAATTTAATTCGAGACTTAAATAAATTTATATAGAATCTTCTTGTCACATGTCCCTTCACTTTTCTTATAGCTTGTCCATCTTTCATAATAAATTATTAAATCTTTAACATTCACAATTTTTTTAGCGAGCTGGTTCATTATAATATCTAAATAATAAATTATTGATAACAATTTAGATTTGCTGTCATTGAAAACTATCCATCATCCTTGTTCCATGATTGAATTAATTAACTAATATTAGATTAAAAAATATAATAAGTATCAATTTTAAAACATAATGTTAAACTACAATAAAATTAAAAACTATTATTATTTATTAAAAAGAAAATGGAAATATGTTCTTGAGGACACAATGGTCTTGCTAACTAAAACATTATTAAAAATGCCAAATTTATAAAAATGTTTTATTCATTTTTTCTCAGGAAAGTGAGATTTTACTCAATTTTAATATTGAGAACAATGGCAACTTAGTTCCTTATAATACTCAAGCTTTTAACTGTATATAAATATAATTATCAATTTTTGTTTGAACAAACAATGTTAGAGAAGAGAAATAAACTTCAAGTACTTGAAGATACAGAGAGGGATGAATGCAGATATTGCAATCACACTTATGAAAACCCAAATTCTCTTAGCACCCATGTTTATGACAAGCATTAACAAGAAAATAAGCAAACCAATACATGGGAGAAAGAAATGAGACAGATATGCATTTTTTCAACAAGAAATTCGACAGAGTGTATAAATGTGAGAGGTACCTTGAAACATGCAAACTTAACCCAGTGGATACTGTTGAAATCAAAGAGTCTTTTAAAAAGCATAGAGGTCTGGTATATATTATGGAGAAGCAATTGTGAAGATTAGAATTTACAAGAATTACTAGCTATTGCAATTAAAATAAGGTTAAAAACCTGACTAAAAAGATTCTAACGCAACCTGTGGTATTCAACGTCGACATTAATGACATCAAAATGTGGGAGGAAATTGCTAAAAATTGCATGCATAGAAATGGGAACTCTATGAAGTGGTGACAATGGATCCACCATGGAAGTTGAAGCGGGACCTGCCTTTGATACTGTATCTGACAAATACTTCCTAAACATGCGAATACATATTGTGAAAGAGAGAGTTATTTTGATCATCTGGGTAGTCAATCAAAAGAGAGAGCTTGCCCAATAATTTATTAAAAAACATGGTACTAGAAAGTGGACGAAGGAGTGTGAGTGAAACTAACAAAGACAGGCAAAATTCACTGCGGCTGTGGTTTCTATACTTCACACTGTTTTGAAAAATTTATCATCGCCAAGAAAAGAAATGTGAAAGATATAGTAGACTACCATAGACCAGAGTATATCATAATTGATCCAGTAAGAGATCACTACAGAAAACCTGATGAGATTTACGGTTTTGTGCAGAAGATGAGCCTTGACAGGTAGACTTAGAGATTTTTGCAAAAGACCACAATATAAGACCTGGTTGGAGTTCCTTTGGCAATTAATTAAGATAAATAGAGTAGTGATAGTATATTTTATTAAATAAGTCTTTCCCTATGTATAATACTTTTAAATTTATTTTATTTTTGCAACAATTTTTTTTCTCTTTTATGAGCTACTTGTTAATATTTTTTTAAAAAAATTAATAAAAAATCAAATAATATTATATTTCAAGATCTATCCTCTTTATTGAAAGAGTAAAACTAGCAATTACAATCTTTTAGTTTGATTTGAATCAGACATATATATATTTATTCAATTAAGTTTAAAGTTTAAAACTTATAACCTAATAAAGTCTATTGCTATATTTATGTTGACATTTATATCTACAAAAATAAAGAAATGAATTTATTTGATTACTACATAGAACAATATCGATTTAATTAAATAATGCATAGAACAAGATTTGATAATAATAATTTATGGCAAAATACTCATTTAATGATTATGTATATAAATTGTAAAGGGGTAATATCCTTAATTATGAAATTAATCTTATGGTTTTAAGTTCACTGTAAAGTATTAATTTATATAATTCCAAAGCATTTGTATTGAAAAGATACCTCTTTTGGCAAAACATTTATTAATATCTAATATTTTACTGTGATTTTAATAATCCTTTAAGATGAAATCAATCTTTTCAATATACCTTAGTATGTTAATATATATAAATAAATATATTATATTTGCCTTGAGTTTAATTACAATATCTAAGCATTTTTAAGTATGAAAATGAAATTTCTCAGCAATTTACCTAGCGTATTAAGAACGACTGATCTACTTGACTTACTTCTATCTAGATACTTCCAGATGAGAACTGGGCCTAATTATGTATGATCTAAGTAATTATTCAATCATGACTAGTGTTCGAAATATTTATGATGAATTATAAATTTTTATCGTATTTTTATTACCTAATAGTCGATTTTATTTTGAGTTTAAGAAACTCTTTAAAGCAATTCAAATCTATTGATTAAGCGTAATATAAGCAATTAACAGTGGTAAACTATATACTAATGATCAGCTACAATTGATAATTAAAAGTTATAATTGAATGGTTAGTCGTTTTATATGATAAATATTTTACTTAAACTTCGTAAAAAATTAATTTTATTGTAAATCAAAATAATAGTTATATTTCGCATCCCAAATTTGTTTAATTTGGAAAGCGAAATGAAATTGTAGTAATATCGGGAAGGTAGAGGATTTAATAATTTAACTAAGGTCAATAATGAGAATCACAATAACTGCGCTTTAACCAAGTGTAGTAATAACTAATATCATTTCACACGAGATAGCATCAATAATACATGAGGATTTATAAGCATTTACAGGAAGTCATCTGTAATCTTGATAAAACAAAGTGTCTACGAGAGCTAACCTATAATAAGTTAATTGGTTACAATTTATAGAGTTAATTTTTATACTGTTATTTTTTCATGCAAGTTTTCTCTCCTAAGCCAAGCCTTTGGACAATTAAGCAAAATTAATTACAAATAATAATTGTTCCGACCGAGACCCCCTACCCCACCTCCCGGTCTACCGAGACCACCTCCGGTCACCGGCCCCCCTACCCCACACCCTACCCCACCCCTACCCATCCATAAAATACCCCATTTCATATGAAAAATTTTGTCCTTAAGGTCTGAATCGATTTCCTTCTTGACATCTCGACTACATGACCCTTAAATATATAATAAAATTATAAAATTTTCAATTTTTTTCTTTTTCATACTAATGCTTAATATGACTTTGCTTTTAAGTTTTGAGATGATTCTCTTAGTAATTCGATATATCAAACATACTATGATAGAAAATTTAATTTAATATATTTTCACTAAGGCATCATTTTAATTTTTAAAAAATTTATATTTTGATAATTTTGCATAAATTTTATTTAATATTATTTTTATCTAATTGAATCATCTCCCTTCAATGTAGTTCCTATAAATAGTATTATAATTATTTTAAATATTTTTTACTTCATTTATTTTCTTCGCAAAATTTTAAAATCTTTAATAAATAGATTATTAAATATTAAATGTTTTTACCATCAGTTGATTGATTTCACTGAAATATTTTTAACAACTCTAATTTATTCATACCCCTTTTAAGATTCAATTTTTTTTTTATAAATTCCAATAGCTATTGAGAAAGGTTGTTAAAAATATTTCAGTGAAATCAATCAACTGATGGTAAAAACATTTAATATTTAATAATTTATTTATTAAAGATATTAAAATTTTGCTTAGTAAAATAAATGAAGTAAAAAAGATTTAAAATAATTATAATACTATTTTTAGAAACTACATTGAAGGGAGATGATTCAATTAGATAAAAATAATATTAAATAAAATTTATGCATAATTGTCAAAATATAAATTTAAAAAAATTATAATGATGCCATAGTGAAAATATATTAAATTAAATTTCTATCATAGTATGCTTGATATATCGAATTACCAATAGAATCATCTCAAAACTTAAAAACAAAGTCATATTAAGCATGAGTATGAAAAAGAAAAAATTGAAAATTTTATAAAATTTATTATATATTTAAGGGTCATGTAGTCGAGATGTCAAGAAGGAAATCGATTCAGACCTTAAGGACAAAATTTTTCATATGAAATGGGGTATTTTATGGGATGGGGTAGGGGGTGGGGTAGGTGGTCTCGGTCGGAACAAATAATAATTGCGAGATTTCTATTTTGAAATTAATCTCAGGCCGCTCATATCTAAAATAATAATCGATATAGTACTGTAACTACTTCTCAGTTGATCTTCAGAATAACATTTATAAGCTTTGCATAAAGAAAAGCTTATTTATGAACTGCATATATAACCTAAATAAATCTCAAAATAGTACTGTTCTTGAGTATTGTTTTAACGAATAAGAATTGCATTATATTTTTCAATATTTTCTACAAACAAATAAAAAATAATCAATCTGTTAATTCTAATATATCAATCAATATAATTGTTTTGATATATATAATATAAAATGAAGTAAATATGTTTTATTATAAAGGCATAGAAGTTTAAACCAATACCAAAGTTCATTGCTTATTCTAATTTTAAATATGACTTGTTTGCTTGAATTAATGTTAATAAAAATGTTTTTATGCTATTAAAATTTGATTATAATAAATTAATCATATTGTTCATAGTTGTCTTGATTGAATAAATTCAGCTTGATTCAATAGTTATTCCAATTCATTTTGTGAAAAATAGAAGCAAAAATGAAACATATGCTCATAATGGCTTGTAAGTATAATCTTTTTATGAGCAACTCATTACTAAAAGTCTAAAATTATTGATGTCACAATTAAAAATTATTTATTTAAACACAAAAGAGTTAAATGAAATATGTATTCAGTTCAAACACAGATAACCTGCGTTATATTATTAATTAATCTCTATTTAATATTATCACTTTCAAGACTAAAAATCCCTTGAAGACAGTCTATTAACTGCTTTAAACTGGATTATCATTTTTTAGTAATCACTTTAAGAAAGAAATGTCATAAAAATTGATACAAAAGTTAAGGAATTATAATTCTTTTCAAAATACAAATTCTGCTAAACATTATAATTTGCTAAATTAAATTTTATGTAAAAGTATGTGAAAAATAGGGAATTAAAAAATAAATGAATTTATTAATGTGTAAATTTATTTTTACTTTATCAAACAAAGACAATACCAATTTGAGATGGCTTGAGCTCTAAAATTTTCCAGTTATATAGATATAAGTACCAAATCCTAATTTTAATACTTTAAGAAACTTTTCTTTTTCGATAATATTGACTGCGTTGAAGGCATAGAAATCCTAAAGGAGGCAATTATCATAGAAATTTTCATCAATCTTGTCTAATTCTATTTTTATGTCAGAGGAAATCTCTGTTGCTACAGGAGAATTCATATAGCAAAATCTTCAAGACAGTTTAAGAATTCCATTTAACGCTTCAGCCTTTTCGCGCTAATTTTTGAGGTTTCGTATCTCCATAGTAAACATTCTTGAGAGGTGTAACTTGCACATGAGTGTTAAAAGTGCTTTTTATTTGAGATTGTTTAAATTTCAGTGAGTAGATTGAATGCTTGAGTCTTTTGACTATAGGTCCTTTTGCCTGTACATCGTTATACATGATTATGCTTAAAGAAATTTAAATAATTATTGTAATTAATGAGTTATTATATTTAAATTTTAATTTATTATAATTCCCCTATTTTTCACATACTTTTATATGAAACAAATAAGGGTATTTTTTTGAGTTAAATATTAATTATATATCGAGCATGTTTTAGATATTTCAATATTATTTTTATATTAAACTTGCAAATTGTATGTAATTCAACAGAGAAACCGAATATTAAGTTTGTGTAATAAATTTTATGTAAACTCAAACTTTCAACATAATTATGATAAATAAAGTGAAAAATAAATGATTATAAGAATTTAATTAAGATTAATAAGAATAATAATAATAATAATAATAATAATATGATCACATTGAGGTCTCTGGGGACCCCCGATCTAAAATATGTTTAATATATGTAAGGGTCTAGCCCTTTTAATTAGTAATTCAGTTTTGAATTTAGTTAATTTTGGACTTTAACATAATTTACTGAACTTGTCTCATCTTCTCTGACAATCTCTTGTGCCATCTGTCTTTCTTTTTTTGTTCTTTCCTTTGTCTTTTCTTAGTAAATTTGGTCAGTGGTCTCAAGTTTTATGATTGCTAACCGATGAAATTATTTTCAAATTCATTCTTTTGTAGAATGTCGGTGAGAAGTACTCCCTCTTACAAACTTCTTAATTCTAACTCTCCTTAGTATAGGTTGCTGAGTTAGTTAATCAACTGAATCTCTTATGAGTTAAAATTGTGATATTTGTTATTATCATGAGATTCTATCAATCTCTAAAGGAGTTGAAATCTTATTTCTTGCGGGTTGAATTTTTGGAATTTACTGAGTAAAAGTTTGGTTTAAACATCCTTGGTTTTGATATAGATATCTAAATTGATTGTTTATTGTCTCCCCATATGTTAAGTCATGAATGGTATAATGATATTTTTATCTATCAGAATCTGTTCAGATTCTGGTATGGTGCTTGCCTATTTAGTACCTTCTTCTCTATTTAGTAGATTTTTGGGTGATTCTTCGTGTATCTTGTCTATTTAGTTGGGTGATTCTTCAAATATCTAAACTTTCTCTTTGGGTGATTCTTCACGCATCTTGTTATGTGAGGAGTCCGAGTTCGTTTGTATCTGAGTTAGCTATGTAGTAGGTTGGATAGTTGCTTGATCTTACTATTAGATAGAGGTATGAAGATTCTAGTCGTTCTGAGTTTGTTGAGGTCTAATTTTTGAGTTGAAGAAGGTGGGTTTCTTTTCTTTTTCCTCTTCCTTGTCTTCTAGTGCTTTTCTCTTATCTCTGAACTACCATTGGTTGGGGTTTTGTTGAAGGGGTTTCTGGGTGATGTGTTTAGAAGTTTGTTTTTTGTGTTAGTTTGCTTTAAGTGGTTTCTCAGATCCTTTTTTCTTTTCTCCTGGTTTTTGTCGGTTGACATTAGAAATAGGAGGTAAGTTATTAAAGATCTGTTGGAACTTCTGGCCATTATTTTGGGTGGAGTTTTGGAGTGAAATATTTGGCATGGGAGGGACTTAGTAGTTAAGACCACTCTCGTATGGATTATGTTGTGTTAAGTAGCATTGTTAAAGTTCTTGTCTCCTTTGTTTCCTTGATTAAGTTCCATACCAATCAAAAGCTTAGTGGTATTGGGACATGGCATATTAGAGTATCATAGCCTTGTAGTAGTCTTCGAAGTTTACGCCTTTTTGGAAGTCGAAATTTGGGCTTGAGTCTGACTCATAGCTATCCGAGGATTCACTATCAGTTTCCCAACAGTCTGAGTTTTGTCCAAATTGTGCTTAACTAATTTTAGCTAAGTCTTTGAGAGAGTTAGCTGCCTTATCTCTTTTCAGAGGGGAGCCTAGATTGAGAGACTTCGGGTTAGTAACTAGGTTCATCTAACTACGTTCCTTTTAGTATCAATCTAATTTAATAATTTTATTAATAAGAATACTTTTAATGGCGACGCAGGTGGACCAGTTTCACTCATTAAAAAAGTAAGTTACATAAAAGATATCGTAAATTTTAATTTTTAAGAGGCCCTGCCTGATAAGAGCAGTGACTTACTTTAGCGAAGCCCGCGCAAAGAAAGAAAAGGGAGCAGGAATGGGGTGATGATATTTAGTAATGGTGATATGTATAGTGGCGAGTTTAAGAATGACAATGCTTTTTGAGTTGATTCTCTTCCATTTTATTTTAAAAGTATTCTTATTTATCTTAATTAAATTCTTATAATCATCAATTTTTCTTTATATTTATCATAAATCTTGAGAGTAGATAGTGATAGCACTGTGGTTTGGTTAGTTTACTAATAAAATAAGTAAAACTCAAATAAATTTATAAAATTTATTGAATCAGTCAATAAGTATACGTTTAATTTGTATGATAAATTTTACTTACAGTTGAACTCATCTTTAAAATACTTGCTTCATTTGGATATCACTTTTGCAAATTTATAAGATTATTCTATTTTAGTAAAATAATTAATATATATCTTTTCTTATTTCATTAAATTTTCACTTTTAATTCGAAAATTTATGATCGATAGTTAAGTAAGGCAACCTTATAAATTTTTGATAAGGTAATTAAAACCTATAATATTAAAGTATATTTAAGTGGAAAAAGATTATGAAAATTAATATCTAGGCTATAATAAGCAGTTCTACATACGCAGGGAATTATTTACATTATATACAAATGAAACTTGCGCTTAAATAATATTATATTGTAGGAGTACAATTGAATATGGAAATCAAAGTAAAATAATTATTTAACATTCTCTAAATCAAGACAATATGGTATTTGCTCGATAGAGAATTTAAAAATAGCAAGACTTTACTTTTGGTGTCTATCTGTTGTACCTCTCTATCTCTTTCATCATAGGAATAATTTGTGTGATTTGTTTAGTTGTTGTCGAAATTAAATTCAAACTATCTCATTCCTATTATGCGATTGAAGGGTACCGTCAATAGTAAAGTCAAGCTATTTTTAAATTCTATCGAATAAATACCCTATTGTCTTGGTTAAGGGAAAGTTAAATAATTATTTATTATTTTATATTATTTTCCAGATTCAATTTTATTCTTAATATAATGATGCACTCTTTAATAAACTACTGCGATCAGTTATTTATAAAGTTGATCTATATTTGAAAAATAAAAGTTATAATTTGTTTGATTTTAAGTTGTATATATAAATATAGTGTTTTGTTTATAATATTCTCTAAATTAATCATAATTATTATAAGAATATTTGGTAAATATATTTCTCAAGATTAAGTCCTTGAAAATAATAACATTTTTAAATTGATGAATCAAATATTTTTAGATCTAGAAATTCTAGTCAAGATAAATTAATAACTATTCATGGCATTGCTAAAAAGCAGTTATATACTTATTCCCATACTTTATAGACTTATATATAATTAATGAACTTTAACCATCCAAAATATGATGATTAAATTACTCCCAATCACACAATTGAATTAAAATTTATAATAAAAACGATACAGTTTCCATTAAAACTTGCAATTTTAAATAATTACTATTCATGCTGTCATAAATATTTACTCAAGTTCGCATGAATTCTCATAAATATTAAATATATTGATCACAAGGCATTTTTTTCAAAAAAGATTGTCTATCCAGACTATTATTAAAAAAGATTTACTAGCCAGACAATTATTTAAAAGGCTCTCTGGCGTCCTAATATTGATCATGAATTTTTGAAAATAAATTTTTGAAATTAACAATTAACAAACAGAATATAATTACGTAATTCAATATTATACTTAAAATGAAGATGAAATAAAAAGAGAGATGCTAAAACCTCTCTAGCTTAAATACAAATTAACACAAAATTTGTGAATTAAGCCAATAATTCTATTTAAAATTACCTTAATTCACTTTATAAATACTAATTATGAAACTTTCGTTCATTAGTATTAAGTATATTCCTTAAAACACATCATCATGACATTTATTATGCGCACTCCAAAGTATAAGAAAAAATCTTAAATTTACAATAAAATTACTATAAATTTCTAATTTTAGTTAAAAATAACTTTAAACTAACAGCTCTTTTGCTAATATGCAATGATTAAAATAAAATAAAATTAAGGATAATTGATAAGGTATTCACTATATTGACGTTCATATAAAACATTTTTTCGTATAAACCCATTTTATTTTAATGTTTTTATTTATATGTTGTAATTGTATTTACAAATTATAAAATAATGACAGTTTATTTATTTTACTTAATTAAAATTTCCCGATGTTATGTATTTTATTAATATTAACAACAAAATTGACTAAGAATATTAAAAATAAATGAATTATAAAATATTAAATAAAATCATAAGATTTTAAGCATCAATCTCAAACACTACAACATGTTGTCTTTGCACAAGAAGATCCTTTTTTACATAGTTTTTATAATATATAATTGTAATTATAATTAAATTAGAGGTGAACTTTTGAGATATGCGACTAAACTTACAATTATAACTAATTTTAAAACAGGATTACTTCCTAGATTCTTGGGGAAATTTTGAGTTAACGTATAAGCAGTCTGGTTGACTATTATGATTATTTTATCATCATCATTTAACCCTTCATACAGCAAAGCAAAAAAGATAGAAGCATTCTCCCTCATTATTAAAGTTCGAATGACCTTCAGCCTAAGATTAAATACATAAAAATAATTATGATTCACTTTCCTCTGTAAGTTTCCTAGGGAGTGAAGTCCCATTCTACAATATATAAGCAGGGAGATTCTATAGAAAATCAGACTGATAATTTGATGATGAAGCTAAAGATGCATTTGGCAGCCATGATTTTTATAGCGATAAAAAATGTATTTCTTGAATCTAAGAACATCAACACATCCCAATACTTTTTAAGTGCTACGGATTCAAAAAGGTTCAAAGAATGATTTTGCAAAAAGGGTTAGCATTGAAAAGTAGATTCCTAAATCAAAGGAAACAAGAACAAAAAAAGCAACCTTTAGAAAATATATTGCCATAAATAAAATTCAATTCACAAACAAAATTCTAAAATTTAGGCTGAGGTAAATGATCTATTAGTCCTCTTCTTCTCAAATCACCTAAATACTCAACATTAAAACCCTATTTTTAAATTTTTTTTAAGTAATAAATTTATTTAGATTAAGATCCACTTAAAGTTTATAAAAGATTAAGAAAAAGCAAGTCTTAATAAATACTTATAACTTATATAGGCCACAAAAAATTTCTCATTTTTGAAAATATACAATATTAGAAAACTTTCACTTTACTAAGCTCAAAGTTTTCAACTTATTCACAGCATTTTTTGCCACTAAAATTTATCCCAGTTACTAATAAGATTCTTCTCTAGAATAAGAAACTTATCATAAATATGCTAGAGAAAATTAGAAATATACGACACAATATAAATAAGCTTATAGCACATAGAGAAACTGCAGAACTATGTGAATATAAAGTTTAGGAGAAATACATCCTCATAATCGATGACTAAGGCTAAACCAATATTAGTTCTATATCCCTATAAACCTGTGACATAGATACTGAACTTGGAAAGACAACAAATAAAATTGCATCAAAATATGAAACTAATATAAGGGAAAATTCCCATATCATTTATAGATAGAATTGGTTTATTTAATCATTGCTCCTACAAATATTAAAAACTTATGGAAGAGTATTGATTAAATTTGAAGAAAAGGAAGAAACCTAAGAATAGATAAAATATAGAGAGATATGGAACATCCAAATCTATATTCTTCTATAATTTTAGTTTATTAAAAAAAATCATATAATTGGGCAAGTCTCTATTGAGTTAACAGCAAATAAGAAATGGGTAATTCAAGTATCCTTAATTTTACCCTATTTTTTCATTATTATATTTATAATTGTAATTAATTATCATTAAATAATTAAAATGTTGATATCAATCATACTGACTTTCTCTAATAATTTTAAATCATAACTAAATGAGAGATCATCAATCTATACCAAGGATAATTCTAAATTATTTTTGAGTTATCTTGATTATTTAAGAAATTATTAATAAGAGTAATTTCTCCACTAACAATAGTTACGTGTTAAAATTTACTTCAAGAGAGAATATTAGTTTAGTTATTTTCTTGCTAACTTGTATAGTAAACACAATGTATTTGGAGAAAATATTATATTACTATTTTTCTAGAGTTTCTTTCATTCTGTTAGAAAAGTCAAGAGCTTTAAATACACTAATAAATATAGGCAATATGAATATACCCCCTTATACAACAATTTTTAAAGTTAATTTCTCAATTAAAAATTGAATTTAGTATAGAGTGATGTGTATAGGGAAATGAAATAAAATATGAAAATACAAAAAAAGAATTAAAAAAAACATTATTCGATAACTTATAAAGATATATGGAATGATAGAAAACCACGCTATAAAGACCCATGAAGAAACAGTAATTATAAAATTAAAAGAGAGAGATATTTAATGAATAATATTAAAATATGACAGAAGAACCTTTGATAGTAGACAAGAGCTGATAAAAAATTATAAATATATATATAGTTATTTAAATTAAGATTTGTTAAATTATTTTCCTGAATTTCTGAGCTACCCGTCTCACCCATTAATTTGTAATTTAATTTACTTTTGTCCTTAATTTTTTATCTCACCTTGTTTAACAATACTTTATATGTTTGTGCTTTTATGAAAATTCTAGTTAATTTTCCTTAAACTTACTGAATAAACAACAATAAGTATAGTTAACTACCCTATGATCTGATCTATATAATCGTTGTTAAGATATATTTTTAATTAAAAAAGTATTATTTCTTCTGCTTTCTTGGAGAATCTGGATTTTGCTTTACATTATACACTATTTATTAGGAAAACTAGAGAGCACAGTAAAGCATAATAATTATAAAAACACTCTTAAATTTGTGAATAAATTTGTTTAAATTACATATATTATATCAATTAATATTTCAAAATTAAATAAATTCTTCAAATCTAGCTGCACATTACTTATTGGAAATGTTCATAAATAATAAAAAAAAGTTAGATATTTTGATTTTAAATTTATTTACATAACGAGAAAATTAAGATCAACTCATTCTAGCAGTAGATACCTCATCATAATATTATAATTTGCATTCCTTTGATTATGACAATGTAGGTGATAATTCATTGAAAATTAATTAATCTTTTTTTTCATATTAATTTACTATTTCGATGAATTACGCTTATATAAATCAATTTAATACAAGAAATGGTGACTTCAGTAGTTCTTTTTCCCTTTATATAGAGATGAGTTATAGATTTACTTGCACATTATCGATTAAATTTTTTATAATATGCTCTGGGTTATTTTTCTGCTTTGCTTAATTATTTAATTCAAGCTGCTCTCGTCATTAATTTGAAGGAAATATATGTTCAATTTGAGATTAATTCACATCTTTTACCGTCCTATTAATTTCAAAAATATCATTTTATAGCATATATTTGGTAAAATATTAAAGTTACGAAACTAGTTCTAAATTATGAGTTAAAATGTTCTCATTATAATCGACTAATCCATTCATAAAAGTATCTGTTTTTATGAATTACTATGAAACTATATCATTTTATATTCCAAATCATCGTTTACAAGCAATTGAAACTCACTCAAAGATTATTTTATTCATTATTTTTAATAAAAATATCAAGATATATATATATATATATATATATTTATATATATATTATATATATATATATATATTTATTTTTACAAGATAACATTTATGTTTCTGTTCTTATAAGATTATTAGCAATTTTATCCAAAAATACAATGAATATAATATGAATATTTTATATTGATAACATTAAACTACCTAACTTATGAACTTACATCTGTGATTAAAAAGAAATCAAGCAATTTTATTATTGTTAAATTATTTATTACTAGACTTTATGATTTTCAATCTTCAAGCAACTTTGTTTTCTATTTAATTTTGTATATATCTGAATTATTGGAACTCTTTTGAATGACGTAATTTAAATGATAATGATAAATCATCAATAAAAATAAATTAAATCATTATATCTAGCTTATCCTATATTAAAATAAATAAAAGTATGAATTTAGATTTTAAATTTAAATTTGAATTAAGCAATAATTATAATAGGAATTTGGTTGCTTTTCATTTTTAACACGAAGTACTAATATATATATATATATATAAGGGCTCCTCTCAGAAATCAGAAAGCAACCAAATCTCAAAGGTCAGTATTTAAACATTTTAGTAACATTAATCATTTTAAAGTTTTATTCTTAACTGTATCTCTAGCTATACTCCATGCAAGACCCCTACTCACTTGGATGACCACTAACAATACCCAGCCTAGCCATCAGTGCAGCTGTCGCCCTCCGTGCTGCCCCCGGGGGTGGAGAGTGACCATCAGAGAGAGCCAACGATGAGCTGGCCAGTGCTGGCCCCGAAGGTGACATACTTGCTGGCGAACATTAGACATCACGACCACAACACGAAGAGCATCTTGGACCTAATGTCGACCCTCTACGACCTCCACACCATCTACTGCCACCGGGACCGCATCCAGCAGGCCGTGGAGTGCCACCTGGCCAGGAGGCGGCTGACATTCGCGTTGAGGACGCCCAGCAAGA
>ARYC01005355.1:0-30079 GCA_000711775.1 Oxytricha trifallax | reverse complement strand
TTTTGGGGTTTTGAATGAATATACCTCGAAAATCATCATCAATTGTTCATTGCTTGCTCTTCTCTGAAAAGTAGATATCATCTAGGAACTTTCTGTTTTCCATGTCTCCGATTTTTCAGACTTGGGAGATTTGAGCGCAACCGAGGGAGACATTCTGGTAGTCAATGCCTTCGAAGATGAGCTAGTCCTTAAGGTCTGGGTTCATTCTGAGAGTGCAGCCTGGGAGCAAGTCAATTTTCTCTTGCTTTTCTCCGATGAAGTTCTTGACCTCAACGTATCTGCCATCCTTGGGAATCACTACGTTGATGGGGAAATGAGCATGTACTAGTCTCATCTTATATGTGTAACCCTACTCTCATCATTAACAGGAAAAGCTTACCATTTCCAGGAAAGCTCAATTCGTTAAAAGGAAATCACTAAGCCAACTCCGCTTCAACTAAGTGGAATTCAATCCTTAGATTAAAAAAAAATCGGCAAAAGTTAGACAGAATGTGCAACTTCTTTACCCAATAATTTCAATCCTCTTGATGGTGTCAATGAGTTGTCAGATGCAAGAATTGAGGTACTCATGGCGTTGTAGCTGTTGATTCGAGACCTGGAGCAAATTTAAGGCCAGTGGCGATACCTGTTAAGAGAGCAGTTAAACCTGCACCATTGTTGATGGTTGCACCACGTCTTGCCAACTTGCCTGACTTGAGTGCTCTAACTTCAATGCTGTGTTGAGCCAAAGTGAATTGTTTTCAATGAGTTCACGATCGAAAACTGAAACAAGCGCGAGACTTCCGAGAAGTGCGATAAGAATAGCGAATGATTTCTACATATTTATTTTTATAATTATAATATATTAGAGTATTTAGATTCTAGTTATATTATTGTTTGACAATTTGAAAGCAATCTAATCTAAGTCAACTAATCTAATTATAAATTTATTTTAACAACCATCTAATTCTAATTCAAATTAATCTTTTATTACAAAGCTGAAAGGAAAAAAATTTATATTATTAATTTGATTAAATCTTATTCCTAATTATAGTATAATCGATTTAAATGGCAACAACAGTACCTAAGCCTACACAGAATTAGTAACAAGTCAAACAGGAGGATCTGGAGGCATACACTAATAACTTATATTTAAGTAAGATATTTATATCTGCAATAATATTTTCAATTCAAAGTTCCTACGAATTCTTTCTTAAAATTTCAGAGTGGCGACCAAGTCTCTGGTGGAGGATGTTTAACAATCAGACGTGTAATGGAGAGAGTTACTGCATAAATTGGCAATGATTTAAACTCTATTACAAGTATCGACTTAATATGCATACCATAGTGCCTCATTAGTTTAGTATTCTCCACTAATAATGTGAAAAACGATTGCAAAAACGGCAATACTTGTTACTCTAAGAGAAGCAGACAGGGCAAAAATTATCCCCACACATTCTCTTTATCAGGATAGTCTAATGGCTTCTTTACTAATAGAGTTCCTATTTAACCAGTACTTTAGTGCTCACAATGACTTCTTGGTACCAAAATGGATTCATTAAAACCAAGTTAAATACACTAGTCTTTAGCCAGTACATCTCATGTTATAGGATTAGAGATTTTTACTTTTTTTGATAAACTCATAGTAAAATCAAGTTTAATCTCATTCAGGTCAAATATCTTGAGTGGTATATTTGTTAATTTTTTGTGAGCAGACAACATTTAAAATGATTGACAGTTCAGATAAAATTGGAAATAATTTTCTTGCGAGGTTTCTTATTTATAGGAACCCATCGGTATTTAGGTGTTTTCTATCATGATTTTGAACCTTTTTCTAAGCGTCCCTACTAAATATAAAGGGTTCATCAATATCATTCTAGAAATTCATTTGGCACCTTATAAAAACCATTTGGATCTACACTTAATCTTAATGCAAAACAAATTACAACTTTAAAAGGAAAAAATAGTCAAGAAAAAACTTAAAACAACAGCAAAAATATATATATAGTTAAAGATTGGATTTATTAACGTTAAACTTGATATTACAACAAATAATTGATTTAAAAATCATTGCCTGACTATTGTTTAAAAGATTGTCGGGGGATAAAAATATATAAAAATTCATTATTTCAAAATAACTCACCATTAAAACTATAATAGCAACATTGGATAATGCCAAGTTTAATGTACTTTCTTCAAATGAAATAGACTAAGATGAAAAAAGAGCGAATGTTAATTAATCAGCGAGTTCAAGGATTTCTACCACTATTACTGTTTCACTCCTTGACTTTATAATAATAGTATCAGCTTTAATGAAGTTACCACATTCTTCCCTTCATACTTACATCAATAAATCTACTTGAAATACTTAAACATAAACCTAATTCTCTTGTAAATCTTAAGTACTATATAGAACATTTTGTATAGAACGGAATTCCGCCAAGAGCATCATTCAGCACCCAGAGAAAGAGACTAGATTAAAGGATAGATAACATCAATGAATCAAATTTATGATTGAATTTAATGGGTCTAAACATAGTTTGAGATTATAAAATCAGCCATAAGATTGTCCTCAACAACTTATATGCCATTTTTCTCAAGATATATACCATTTGTTTAAATTTAATATTCCAACTCCCTAAGATTTTTTATTGAAACATTTAGTCGTGATCTTTGAGGTTTTCTGACGATTTTTGCTTGTTTTTGGTAGAATATTAGCCGAAATTCTTCTGAACCTAACTAATTTTGCAACGATTCTATTATGATTATACAACTAATGTTATTAAGAGTTCTCCCTTGTCTTAACATGAAGGTAAGTAAAATCTGCAAGTTTATGCTCAAAGACATCGGTTAGAATGGTGAGAGTAAATATTCCTTTGAAGACATTTTGCAAGGTGCAGGATGATTTGATTTTAGGAAATAATATGGATTGGGCTGATAAGAATATGTTCTAGTGAGTCGTCTTAAATTTCAGGTGATACTTTCACACCTCTAAGATGTTTGCTACTGCTTTGATTGAAATGAACCTAATGAAGAACGAGAAGCTCTTACAGAATATCACTAGTTGTTAAATAAATGTATCATTATTTTCAAACAAACATGGTTGAACACTTAGGGCTCTTATAAGAGGAAACAAGGAAATCCAAGGATTCAGAAAGACTTTCTCAAGAGTAGATGTAAAAGACATTATCAGATATGTCTATGGAAACGGAGAGTTCAAGATTTCCATTGAAGGATTCTCTAAAATGATGAACAGATTATCCAGTTGATTACATGGGCAGTAAGGAAAATATAATCTTAATTTTGACTTTACATATTTCCTATTTTTTACAAATATACATTTTAAAAATAAAATTTAAACAATAATCAGAGTCTACTTTAACTCCCTCAACTACTGCTGTTAAATCATTAGTTTATTCCACAAAAAGTATAAACGCAATAAATATACAGTAAGTCTAGTAATTTTATGAGAAACAAATAATTAATTTATTTATATTTGTAATCCTATAAATTATATATTATAATTCCATAAAATAAATATTAATAGTTGTTTCCTTTTTTTACCATTCATATCATTAAATTATAACATTGTTTGTATAATTGCAGCTTTTAAAATAAGTCAAGTTTAAATGATCTTATTTTTTAGTTAAAATTTAATGAATGCAATGGAAATTTATGGATATTGCAACTTAAAGATATTAATTATTTAATTGGGATTATCAAGAGATTTATTCTTTTAAAACTATTTGTTTAGAAAGTAGATTCAAATAGTCACTTTCACTTTTAATAATGAAATTATAAATTTTTTACAGCAAATTTATTTGAAATGTGATTTTAGATAAGCCATTCTTTATTATTTATTATAACCATTTAATTTATATAAAATTTTAGGTAAATATATGAACGATTATTAATACTATCTAAAAGTATTGTTTAATGTAATAAAAACTATTATTTTGCCTTAAATGAAGAGTTATAGTTCTACTGTTTATAGCAATAAAAACTAAAAAGCCATTCATTTAATTGTTAAGCAATAATAACCAGGAACGCAAACAATAAAAATAACTTCTTCAGCATGTTTATATATTTTAAATTAAAATTTTGATTCTTTCTAATGTCAAGAACTCATTCAAACATCAATTAATCTATATAATTCGAGAATTTTCCATTGTTTATTAGCATTTGTGGATTGATTAAATGAACAAATAGAAGATTTTCTAAATATATAATATCGTTTAAAAAGTAAAAGCAGCAAGAAACACATTCATATATCAAATTAAATTATATGTAAAAGAAACCAAAATTTTTATAAAAATTTAAAATATTAATAATTATTTATGTGATATCTAAGTAAATTTTAAGTTTAGTTGAGCTTTTTGTACTATTATTCAAATTAAAGAATATAGTTAATTCTGAAAATCTTACTCTTTGTATACTAGCATAATCAAGAAGTCATAATGAATATTACATATAAAAGACTTTTTAATTATAGGTAAATTTAAATTGAAAATTACTCATTTATATAAATTTACTTTAATGTAAATATTTAATTGGATTTAATAATTAAAATAGAAAACAGTATAAAAATAATTTAGAATAAGATTTCCAAGCGACCAAAAATACACTGCTAGAGAGTAAATTGCTATTAATTACCAAAATATTAAATCATTAGTTTACTTTTAATTTTACTAAAGCATGCCCTTCAATGTCAATTTTGAGCTTGAAAAATCTTTGATATAATTATTACAATTAAAAAAAATCGTATCTAATGTAAACTTTTTTCGGTCAATTTATATGTTTATAACCCTTTTCAACTAAATAATAATAAATAATACTTTTTCTTAACCAGTTATCAGTGATTAATCAATAAATGTAATTGCTACATAGTTAATTTGTTTTGAAATAGAGCAGCTATTATAATACAAGAATAAATTAACATTCATGAATTTAATTAGTAATTTATATATTAAAAATGGACTATATTTACTAAAATTTTCCATTAATTATATATAATTATAGTAAATTTATGAACTAAACTTCTATATTGAATAATTGATTATAAAATTCAAAAGATTTACAATCATTTTTATTTATTATAAATTTCTATGTAAAGTAGATAAGATTTAAAAATATTTTAAAAGATTTTAACATTTCAAAAGTAATAGGAAGGAATGTTTTAAAATTATGAATTATGATGTTACTTATCTTGCACTATAATAAAATGTATGAATAAATTAATAAAAAATAATTAAATATCTTTAAAAAAATCAAAATTTGAGCATTTAATACTTTATTTTCTTGCTTATTGAAGTGAATATTCCTAGTTTCTCTTACTTACCTATTCAAAAAGTACAGGAAGTTATGTTCACAATTTTCAAGACGTCCAAATATATGGTTTCTTACCTCATTTAATTCAAATAATTATATATTAAGATATAGTTTACAGTTATTTTGTAAATTTATTTTGCATATAATGTTATTAAATTGTTATTTTAAGTTATTGATTAATATTATAAAATATATTCTTTTGATTACTCAACAATTTTTTTCAAATTTCATGAAAGGTAACTTGCTCTTAACGAAGGCGTGAGCTTAAAAAATATATCAATTATGCCTAATCGTTAGTCTGATATTATTGTTATTTTCATTAATATTAGTAGTATACAATAATATTAAGAGATTCCCAATGATATCAGTGGCTAATATGCAATTTTATATCATAAATATTAAATTAAGTGCTTAGCTAACTGCTAAATAAAGAAAATTTTTTTCTTTATCTTAATTAAATCATTCATCATATCTAAGCGATCAGTTTTTCTTCTTTAAGTTTAGTACATTCTTGGATAATTTGCTAGTTTTTCTTAGCAATTTAAGTTGTCAATTAGTTGTCATTTTATTTAATATATTTTGGAGAGTTAAGTATTTCACAATTAAATTAATACCTGTAATATAATAATATATTTGATACCAACTAAGTTAATTTTTAAATTGGAAATTGTTAAGTTTTCATGATGAAACTCACTCACATAAAGAATAATGTGAAAAATACCAGATTTAAGAGTAGAGAATCTAAAATAAATGAAATGGCTGAATTAACAAATGTCTTAGAATAAGTTAATGAGTGTATTATTTTCCCAAACTAGATTTATTTTTCAATATTTTTATATGACTTTAGTAAAAAATATTTAATAAAGATTTGTAATTAATATTTAAACTTGAATGAAGGTTTCATTCACAAATAATCACTTAAATTATAATATGTCCATTGGATGCACCAGATACTCCAAGTGTTTGATGTACTCTGCAAGCTGTTTCCAATGTGTGTTTATAAAATCACAATTCAAAGCATTAAATATTTACCAGTAAAACTATGTGAACTAGTGAGTTATATATATTTAATTAGATATTACATTTGAATAGAATTTAATTGAATAATTAAAATAAGGAACAAAAACTTATTTCAGTAATGGTAATGTATCCAAGCTCAAACACATCTCCACATTCAAGAAGTTAATTGGATGCCCATGCTAAGTTAGGAGGTTGCTAATTTCAAAGTGTCTATTAGCAGTAATGTTGCTTATAAAGTTAGTTATTAGAATTCAAAATTTTATTGTGAGATTATTTAGTATAAATGAACAAATATTTAATCATACTATTAGATGATTAAATAAATTACTATGAGCAATTTATATGATTCATGTTTTATCATTTCAGAAGATCTGATATGAAGATCTGAAATGATAAAACATGAAGAATGTAAGTTATGTTCATTGCGACAGCCAGTTTAAAAGGTTATAATAAATGAATTAATTATTTACTGTACTTTGATTAAAACAATCATAAATTATTGGGTAATTATGGACAATTACTATTATTATTATTATTATTATTATTATTATTATTATTATTATTATTATTATTATCATTATAATATATATGTATCTCTCTTTATTCATTATTATAAAAAGTTTTACTGATGTTAATTCTAACTAAAATATATAGTGATTAACTTAATATGAGTAAATGATTGTCGATTGTCGTGAAGTTGAGCCTTTGCTTAAATATATACTTCAATTCACCAACCTTTGATCAACCTATATTATTCAAATACATGTCATATTAATAATAATGTAATTAATAAATTATTATAACATACTTAAATTGTTTGCTTTGTTACTAGTTTATGTTCCTTTTCTCGTTAGTCAATGTTTTCATCGAAAAAGTTAGTCACCTATAAACCATCAACAATTGCAGAGCCCATTCAACACAGTTCTAGTGTTACTCAACAATGTGGCGTTGCAGAGGTATGACTATGATTTTACAGATGCTATCGATGTTACAACATTAAATGATGTTGTCAGGCTAGTTCTGGTTCCTTGGTGAATCATGTCCCTGATTAAAGTGTATTTGATTATAGCACTGAGAGCAATAACTTTGTTGTTGGTGGTGATTGATAGAAGGTATTTATGCATGAAGCGCTTCATTGAGATCGTAGAATTTAAATAATTATTACTCAATTTAATAGTACTTTTAAATGATGTTTCTACTAATTAACATATACAATAGTAATCATATAACTCAATTAACATGCTAATTAATAATATTCTTTTGATTTATATTAATAAATTTATCGAAAATTTATCTGAATGTAAATTTTCGAATAATCCTTAATAATAATGCATTAAATACTCAAAATTGTGGTTATTCATTATATTTTTTTGTATATAAAAATTACTAATTGGAACTCTTAGAAAATAAAAATATTTAAAAATAAGAACTTATAGAATATGTTTAAAAATAATAAAATTTCAGAGTAATAATTTATACTTTAATAAAATTAAAGGATGATGATATAAATATCAATTTTAAATTAAATTTCCGACTTTAAATAACTAAAATGTTTAGTAATAAAATAAAAAATCTATGAGCTTAAATAGACAAAATCAAATTAAAAAATAAAAATATTTATATAAAAAATCAACAATTTATACTTTGGTTGCAAAATGGAGTATTATATAATTATACATAAATAAATTTTAATTTGAGCATCGATCAAATCATTAAATAATTTATAAACTGTATCACTGGGTCTGTTTCACGAATGAATTCAATTAATGAAGTTTTAATATTTAGTATTTCATGTAAATGAAGGAGTTTAGAATGGAGAAAATAGTAGGTATTTCCATTTAAGATTTAATTCGACGAATAAATAATGAAAACATGCATTATTGGGAAATGGTCAGGTGATAAGAGTGCACTAGTCATAAAAGCAATAAATAAAATAATAACACGAAACAGCGTAACTAGATTGTTAAGATGTGATATTATAAATTATCTATTTTAACGGAATTAGACGAATTAAAGCTAAAATAATGAGTTTTAAAGAGTTGATCATTATGGAAAACGTGGTGATGGTCATTTTCATGAGCAGAAGGACGAATAAGGTAAAATAAAACAATATTAATATTTAGAAACTTAATTAGAATCCTCGATATCAATCAATTGTTTTTATTCTTAGACTATTTTTAAACCATTATCGAAGATTCGACTCAAGTTTACAAAAGATAAAATCCTTTTATCAAGACTTTCCATTTCATTATCACAGCACTCCTTGACCATTCATTCTTAATTCCCATTTCATACACTTCAATTATGTTGCATATATGCGTATTATTCTATTAAATTTAATAATATGATATCATAATCTTTTTTTGTTATATATTATTTTGATTGATTATTACAAACCATGTGTATTTGAATTTTAGTTAATTTAATTAGTGATTCAAATTAAACTGGTAAATAATCTGTACAAATTTCAATCGTAATATTGATGATCTTATGTAATGTTTAATTTCATTTATTGCTTTTTGTTGAATAGTGGAGAATAAGTTTCAAAATCATTATTATTAAATAATTATATTTTTCTTATTTTGTAAATAATGATATCCTATGAATTTACCAACTATAGTTAGTTGAAAATGAAACTATTTTATTATTATTATTATTATTATATTATTATGAACTAAAAATTTTTTTGTTTTGTCAATTAAAAAGCTTCATCAATATAATAAAAAGTGATGAAATTTTAATTGCTTAAACACTTTTTACTTACTTAGCACATTAACTCGTAAAGACAATAATAACATTACAAGCTTAAATTACCTAGGTCTTTTAGGCAATTTTAAAGCTAATAAGCTAAATAAGGAATTAATTAGCTTAAATAATATATTGCAATTGACTAATTATTAATATACAATATATATAAATTATTTCCTGAAGTAAAAATTGAATTAATTTTAATTCTAAAAATATTAAGATGAACCATATATCTCTTCAAATATTATTTTAGAAATAATTGCTGTTTATCTATTTGTATCATTACGTTTAGTTTTCTCTTGTTTATACAAAAGCTTATCAAATATCTTGTTCTTTTTATTTTTATTAAAGCACAATGTTTATATGATAAAACCTTTAATAACTTTGAATATCAGCTGAAATTGATTCTGATCAAAATGAAACAATCCATTAATTATTTCCAATCCTATAATAATTATTTCAATGCTCTTTCTAAAATTAATAGAATTATTAATAATTACAAACAGCGTATTCCAATATACTTTTATAAATAGGAATATTAAGTTTAATAATAATATTGTTTTGTTTTAAGACTTTTTAAATATATTAAATTATTTCCATATATCAAATTACTTTAAGAATATATTAAATAATTACTATAGAGTTTTATGAATAATCAAAGTGATTTTGAGGGAAAAAGTTAAGGAAAGGTACATTTTAATTCTTATAAATTTATTTAACTATAAGATGTTTATATATCCAATTACCAGAATAAATTAATAATTTAAAATGCCTAATGTTAAATGCACTTATTATTTAAGTGTAATTTAAATCTTATAAGCCATTTTCTAAATAATTGGGAAACAAATTTATCAGTTTACTCTTTGCATAATTTTATCATTTACTTTTAAAAGGAAGATAATTATATTAACAAAATTGCTTTATTATAACTACTCTATCTCTTTCAAAGTTATTTCGAATTTTATTAAAATTACGATTTTTCCATTTTAACTAATAATAAGCATATATTTAATTTTAAAAATGCTATATACTCAATTATATTTTGAAGGAAAAAATTTATTTAAATCAATTGCTATTTTCTACATATATTATGTCAACCATTTATCAGATTTTTTAATTAAATAAAATTGATTTATTGACTAATAATACTAATAAAATTCAGAGATAATTTGTTGCTATATTAATATTTCCTTCAGATAAACTTGTTTTATTTATTTAATTAAGTTATGATTGTCAACTGACTTTCTTTTATTAGTTTTCATAATCGTCACCTACAAGCAATTTTTATTTAAAGAAAATATATCTTTAAAATTTATTGCAAGTAAATTGTATAGTATTTCCTATTCTATAAGAATAATTTTAATATATTGTACTAAACATAGTAATTGATATTATACAGTGAAGATAATTAGTAAGTATATAGATGATCACATCATTTCTAAATGTTTTAAATTTATGAATTAAAAGATTTTATTCCTTTTTTATGATTGTGCTTATGGATTTACTAAATTTTCTCTCTTTATACTGAATAAAACACTTACAAATAGTTTATAAGTTTATTTTTTCAAATTAATTTGCTTGAATATTCATTAAGTGAGTTTAAGTAAAATTAAAAAAGAAAAGTTTGAATTAGAACGAGAAAATCAAATAAATTAACCATTATGAAGATTGAGAAGAGGCTAAACAGTTTATGAAAGTAGATTTAAGTGTATAAGGAAGTACAATAATTAAAGTGATAGTTAACATGTTATTAATGCAAGTAATTTAAAAGGATAAAGTAATGATTTCATGAAGATAATTAAGCAAAAAATGACAATTAGTTAAAGTATTAAGATTAAATAAAAGTCAGTATGGAAAATTACTCTTTTACTGCAATTATGATGGCAAAGACTATGATGTTTGTAGCGATAAGAATTAACCTGATTAATTTTTAAATTCAAACTAGCAATATAATAAAACAATACAATACAGCAATGCTAAAGTAATGAACTTAAGGAAAAAGATTAATTCTACGCCCTCACTGACTATAAAACGAAATTTTGGAAATATAGAATACCAAAAATAAAATAATATAATTTAAATCTTAAGACTAATAAAAACCATTAGGTAGCCTAATTTCAAAATTTTAAATATGCTTTAGTTGTACAAATAGCATTAAATACAGAAGTAGCAACAATAGAAACAAAAATATGAAAGTAGCAGTTAATCTGATTAAAATCATGATAATATTTAGCATAAATTTGATTGAAATTAATTTCACATTTATATAATGGAATAAATTGATTTGTAAAAAGAATTATTATGCATGTATTACTTTCTATTTAAAAAATTAGTCCCATACACGAGGTGGATTAATTTTATCTTTAAATATCAACTTAACTTTATAACTTATTGTGCTTCATTTTACCATAATTAGTAAGTTAACACACCTCAATTTAATGTATAAGCATTAAATTAAATTAGTATAACCACTGCTTAGAATTAAGTCATTGTGTTATAATATAAAAGCATAGTTTATCATGAAATCAAAATTAAGCACTCACTTGATCCAGAATACTAAAATTTATAATTTAGGCTAAATCTTGCTCTATTATTTTCCTCAAATAATTTATTAACATTTATTGTTGTAAGAGATAATTGGACTACTTCACAAAGTAATGATTAAAATGTAATATGTCAAGAATTTATATTTTACTTAGGAAATCACAATCCTCTGAAAAGTGATGGATTAATCCATCTTGTTAATAAAAAGTACCAAATATTTATTTAAAATATATTTTAATAAGCTTTTTTCTTTTAGGATTATTGAATTTTAATAAGTAGGTTTACTATACAATTTCCAAATCTAATGATAGTCAGTTTAAATAATAAAATATGCTAATTGTTTGTTGTTTTAATATTTTTTCTTAATCCTATTCTTTGATTTGATTATAAGCATTAATAATATAAAAACCATTTCGTTTTAAGGTGATTAGGATATAAAGAATTTTATTAAAGTCTTTTTTTTAGTCACTTTTGTGATATCAGCTGTTGGGGTTTGTTATTTTTAATTTAAAAAATTAACTGCACAGAATAGACAAATTTTAATTCATTTATTTCATTTTCAGCAGTTAATTATTAAAATATATTTTATTTATTTACTACAACGGAATGGAAGAAAAGGACATTTAATATGACCTCAATAGCAATAATAATAACTATTAAATTAGCGACAATTTCTCGAAATAATACTGGAAAAATCTATAATATGTTAATAATTAATTATAAAATTAATCAATTAATGGATTTAAAGAAATTTATCGAATCAAAAAGATAGTATATTTTAAATATACAAATAATTAATTCAATAAGAATAATTTCATAAATGTAAAAATCAAAATGAAATATGAAGTTTCCTAGAATGATAATTGAGGGGGGAATAATAATCAAAAATAAAAGAAAGAAAATAGGAAATAAATTAATGTTATTAGTTTCATAAATATCTAACAAATTAAAGAGTAAAATAGGAAATATCCATAAAAAAAGATTATATAGAATCGATGATGGCTTCTCAATATATAATTATATTTAAATGAAATAAATCAATCTTGAGCAATATTTAAAAAAAAATAATAAAATTTAATTACAATTCTTGAGTGTTTTGAAAATTAGTAGTAGGAGTAGTAAAATACTTATAGGTAAAATAAAAGATATATGAGAATCTCATAACTGTGATAATTACCTATTTATGTTTCTGTGAAATCAGTCTTTGACAAGTTTTCAGTTGCGGTTCCCCGTAATTCATTCAATCTTGTCCATCTCTTATACTATTTTCACCTGTCCACTTCCCTCCTAGTCGTCTACTGCTATTTATTTCTTCTTTGCTCTCTCTAGATTGTTCTTCATAGTTTCATCAGTGCTTATGTTAATTACTTCCCCTTCCTTTTTTTCTTGCTGATGCACCGCTTTATTGCTGAAGAGGAATCCTTCCACTTCTGAGATTCCGTCATTTAATTCACTTAATCTGCCCTCACATGCTGCGAGTTCTTTCTCTATTTATCTTCTTGTGCCCTCCCTTTTTACTATGTCGTCCCACTGGTCAATTTAAGAGTTGAATATGCAAGTTTCTGATACCACACCCTCATTGGCCAACTACCAAATCTTGCCGTTTTTCTACTCGGAGTCTCTCGCGATTTCTTCGTCACTCAGTGGAACTCCTGTTCTACCGATTTTCATTTTCATGAATCCCATTTCTATGTTGAATATCATGTAGTATCTCTACATATTTATCCACTTTGGCAATGATTTGAAATACTGGTTCCTCTGGCAGCTCTAGTGCTAAATGATTAGTTATTAGCAGTGCAGAATTCTGCTTTGAAAATTTATAGGTGAGATTAATTGATTGTTTCATTAATAAAATACGATCAAAATAAGAATTTCAAAACTTTAAACAAGAGTTTTAAGGATTTAGTTTCTTTCTAAGAGTTTTAAATACATCAACACTTTATATTTATTATTCCGTTATTAAAAATTGAATATAATTTGTGAGAATAACTGTTTAAGGATTTTAAGAGTAACTAAAAAGTAGTAAAATTACAAATTAATCAATTAGTCACCAATATTTATAATTTTTATATAAGCATTCAGACATAGTGATTCAACTAAAACTTGCCAGAAATACCAATCCTAAGAACACAAAATTTAAAATAATAAAATATTCTTTACTTTTGAATATAGATTTACTATAATAAAATTTAAAAGCACTTTCATACTATTCAATCAAATTTAAAAAGCTTATTCTAGTCATTTTAAGTTGGTTATTTAATTATAATTAACTGCATTTTTATATAAATAATCGATTTTGTATTTTCTTAACTTAGTACCTGTAAAATATGCGACTTAAAATATGATCTTAAATAAATGCTCATAATTGTACTTTTAAAATGCCATTATATAAAATCTACTAAAAATATAGGAAGGTACAAAAAACAAAAGCCTTTTACTTATGTTTTTAATGAGCCCATCAAAATCAACATTGACACAGCTACTATCTGCAAACAGAATATTCAATTTTTATTTATAAAAATTTTAGTTAGTTTTAATTTATTAACCAACGTTAATCTTTGATTTTCTTCTAAATTGCTTGAAATTTAAAGAAAATATAAAATGTTAGAAAGTAATATCAAAGTTCCATAGAAAATATCGAATTTTATGGTTATATATCTAAGGAAAATATATTTTTTTCTCAATTTAAAGCAGTTTGAATAACATAACTCCAAATTCTTGTCATTGTCAGAACTATTTATATTTCTTTTCCAAGTTTTAGTTTGTTAATAATTTTCTAAATGGTTTTGAACTAAAATTTTGATAATTAAATCTCTATTTATGTTAAAATAATTCTCGATTGTAACCCTTATTATGTTTCTTCAAAGAGATTATTAGTTTTGAAAAAATTTTATCAAAGTAAAGCTTTCTAACTTTAAAGTAAAATTCTATTACAATCATAGTTAACCAACAAAACATGAAGATAGAATGTATTTTGTTTATCATTCAATCATTTATATTGAATTTTAACTTTTGAATTGCTTCAACATAAAATATTCTCTCATATATTTCATGCAAAATGTTCGATATAATTATCTGTAATTATAATCCCACATTCTTAGTAATTAGTTAAGCCAAACATTTAGTGAAGATAATAGCATTGTTGAGTTTATTTAATTAATCACTTCAACCTTTGAGATTATTTTTAATGGTATTAAGAGTAGCAGAAGGAAATATCCGTGCCAATTGTTCGAAAGAATAATTTGAAATTTATTTAAAAATTATTGTTAAATAGTATAATTTTAAAGTAAAAAAATTAATTTAATAAATAATAGTTTTTATATAATAATAGTTTGTTATAAAAATCATTATTGTGAAATATATATTTATAAAATAATTGTATACATTGATTAGTTGAGTTTTTCATTAAGAATTTCAAATTCATTATTTGTTATTTTATCAATGCCTTTTTTTAAATGTATTAAATGAACCTATTTCCTTGATACACTAAAGATTAATCATCAGTAATATGAGAAAAATACAGTATTTTATAAGTATAATTTGGAAGTTTACAAATCAATAAGTTAGTTTCCTATTAAGTACCATTTGTATATAAGCTAACTAATAGAAATATAAATGGCATTGCATTTAATGTGGGAGAAGAGCTAATGATTTCTTTAAATCAATTTTATTGTTATTTTATAACTTTTAATCGACTATAATAGATTTACAAGATTAAGTAACTTTTAAGTATATTATTAAATCTTACTCATTCATTTATTTTCATTAAATAATTGTAGTTTAAGGGAATTATAAAAAAAATAATATATTAATTTATTGCCTTTTCCAAATGTTGAAAGTGTTATATTCTTATTATGTTAAATTTTTAATCCACTTTTTCTGATGATAATAGGATATCTATTAATAATTATCGCATTTTTAATAAGTTATTCACATTTTACTGAGAATTATTTTTATTTTTAAAGATGATTCTCTTTCATTTACTTCAACTTATTTATTATTTAATTGTGATATTTCTATACTTAATCTAGTATAAATATATTAAATTTTTTAATTTTAGAGAAAAAATAATTTTCTATTTCATTATTATAAATTATGATTCGATATGCTTTTAGTATTTTAAAGTTTTTTATCTTCATCATTGAATAATTGTTCTTAATTAATCATCATTAATTATAGTGCATTGCAATACCTTCGGTCTATATTGTACTTATTAAATTTTTTGTATTCAAAGGGAATTGATAAATAAAAATAAAGTTGAACTATTATTAAAATTATAAATTAGTATTTATAACTCAAAATAAACTGAAACACATCATAAAAGTTATAAATAGACTCCTTTTATTTCCACTATTTTGATAATTTCTCGTTCAAATAATATATCCTCTTTATTTAGCTACTTTCCATCATTCTTGCTTCATATTTCTCTACAGGTTTAGATATAGTTGGCTTATACTCTTTTATTTATTTGGCTTCTTTATGAACCACTTTATCTAGTAAAATCTTGAATTGAATTCGACCCTCCAGATAATTTGATAATTTTTAGTTAAGAAGTCTGATAAATTTGAATCACTTGGCTGTTTATTAATAAATATTATTCACAATCGCTCTGCAACTTCGTTGATTGTTAGTTATTTATAATATCTCTTTTTGCAGATTTCATTAGAAAATTTATAATGAGACGAACTAGTTAATAAGAAGTTGCTATTTTGGAGGTCTTAAGAGACACATTTAATGCATTAAAGAGATGTATGAGTTTGATTTTATTAAATAAGTGTTCTAATTTAAATTTAGTAATTAGTTATATTGTTCGAATTTTGCTTAACCAGTTAATAAAATAAGATTTATGTTATATTATGGAGCTCTAACACTGATTTACTATTTTATATATCGAATAAAATGATAATAATCATAAATTCACAATTTGAAAAAGTTAATGAAATGATATGATCGATTTACAAAAGATTATAACTTGTCCTATTCTATTAGATCATGTTGTGACTGAATGGGATTAAGTAGCAATAATCAAATCTAATACCTTGTTTTTCAGAAGATGAATACACTTTGAGGAATCCTCAAGTGAAGATAAAAAATACAATTTTTATCATAATCTTTTGCGTATTCCTCCTGCCCATAACTTCTTAGAATGTGTATCTCTGCCCATTCTAATTATTCTACTGTTGATTCTATTCATCGATATAGTCATAGTACGGTAGCTGCTGGGCATATTTAAAATTCATTTCTTCACTCCCGAGATGTACTCGTACCAAAGAGGCAGAGAAATCCATGATTTAAATATAATAATAATAATAATAATTTTAAGTATTTTAAGGTTTACCTGCGTAGAAGTCAGCTGAAAAATTAGATCTGAAGCTGCAATTGCACAGAATGAGGAGTTTATCAATGAAACTAAGGAAATTTCCTGAATAGATTAAAAACCAAATTAGTAGCTTTTTTATGTAATATTCTCTGTTTACTATGATGAATCATATAAGATTACTGTAAAAATTGAGAATTATTAAATATAAATACATAAAATAAAAATCAATTAATTCAAATAAAGTAACATTGAATATTAATGCAGGGCCCAAATACTTATACTCTGATACAATAATTAAGATCCTTAAAAAGCTTAATTCACTTTTTTGACTTATAAATAAATTGGGCAAATATTTGGTTATAGCCAAAGTTAGATACGAAAAATTTGATAAATCATGAGGTCAAGTATACAAAGAGTTAAAAGAATAAAAAGGGCTTTAGATTTATAAATAAATCACTTAAACTATTTAGTAAATATAACAACTTTGAGTGACCTAAAATTGTACTCTATAGCAGATAGAGCTAAAATCTTCCATCACAAATTTCCTGAGAAAAGAATCTCAACCTCGAGTTTAAGAAAACTTTATCCTTTAATGGATTGAAATATAAATAGGCGAAGTGAGCTTATAAACTTACGAATTCTAAAAAATCTCAAATTAAAGTTTAATAACTTCAGCAATACCCATTGATAATTTAAGCATTTTATCAATAGGAGATTTTAGTCTACTTAGATGAAACAATTTTTAAGTCCCATGCTATATCTATGAAGTCATGGGCTGGTCCTTACACTAATCAAGAATTACTAAAAGAGGGCATTAATATCTCTATTTTAGCTTCATTAGTATTTATATCAGGTCAATTAGGACTTTTAGGATTTGTTATAAAGGATAAATCAATCAAAATTCCAGATTTAATGTTAGGACTGGAAATCATTGAACCTTAATTAAAGGGCAAGAAGGTTACAATTTTCATGGATAATTTGCGTGCCCATCATAACAGGGCCTTCAAACAAAAAATAATTGATAATGGGTGGAGATTTATATTTAATTCACCCTATTCTTCATTATTCATTTGCATTGAAGAAATATTTTCAAGAGTAAAATATTCTTATAAGAGAGACGTAATTGAAAAGAATTTTAACTTTTCAAACAAGGAACACTATTAAATAGTAAGATACTCAATTCTTAATATTAAGTAAGAAGACTGTGCAAAAAAAGAAAAAAGACACATAAATAAAATGGAAAGTTAAGTTGCTTAATTAGAAAAAGTTTGATTTAGTATTAATTTTGTTTTAAGCAACTTATTGATAAACATTAAATATTTAAAAACTTTTGTTTCTAAGGAGTTGAATTTATGTTCCTTGCCCCTTATCCTTGTTTGCGTTCTTCTTAACTTTAATTTGAGTTCCCAATATAGTCAGAGTATGAAAAAGTCATGTCATTCAATTTTCTCTTTTTAGTTACTCTTCTGCATGATGACCCTTGTCTAAAAAGCGAGAGTGCTCGACCTTTTCGCTCTATAATTAGATTATTAAGACTATTTAATTTACTTGAGATGGTTGATTTTTTTATAGAAGTTCCAAAAACTAATTGCTGATGAGAATCGAATTTTAGGCTCCTGATGTTTGTGTCCCCACAACTCTGATTTACTATTGATCATGAACCAACCTTTAAAGATACTCATTCCTAAAGGTTCCTAAAATGCCAAGAAATAATTGCGATCAAGCAGCTCATCGTCATCTTCATAAATATTTAAGTACCTTATTAACTCCTCATCTACTTTGAATTGTTCTCATATTCGCTTCAAGCTTAATTCAGGAGAAAAGGGAACGTTAATCCAAAGTACTTCATTTGACTTAATGATTATTTTGGTCCCTTTTAGGACATCCCTTATAAATCGAATTGTACATTTCTTATAAGGAGGCATGAAGATATTGCCTATATTCAAATAAAAGTTTGATACTTACATTGAAATTTGAAATAGTTATACCAGTCAGCTTTACTTCTGAGTTGACCCTCTAATTACCTAGATGGGATTTGCTTGTTTATTTGAGTACTATTTAATTAATTACGATTTTAATATGTCAGAATTTATTAATCTTCACATTTCCCTGAAAAAGCCCGATTCTTAATCTAATAGATTTTTTATATTGGCTGCAAGGTAGCTTAAGCAGCAATTATTATTTGTTGTAATTCTCTTAGAATTTTGCCATAGTTGCTAAGATTAGTTATTCGAAGATTTTTAATTATTATAATTAGGGACTCATTTCAGCACAAATTTTTTAATTTAAGCTCCTTTTAAAACGTGAATGTCCCTAAGGAGTCCCCAGGGACATTCGTGAAGGGGTTTTAGAGTTTTAAAATCAGATTTTCTTGATTTACGGGTTTTAAAGATTATATTTGGCATTTAAATATGAGTTATACTTTATTTGAGATAAAATTTGGGTTCCCTTTTATACTAAGTATTTACTATGTTTATTAATTATTTACAATTAAGGATTAAAATTTAACTTAAATTGTGACTATTAATAATTTTATTAATAAAGCTATTTGATAGTAAATTGAACCAAAACTTAATAAAAAAAGCTAGGACTCTTCATCATTGAGCATCTTAAATTCAAATGATAACTACTCTTCTTCTGTTATCGAAATTTCAAGTTGCGTTTAAGAAGAGAGTAAGATACTCCATTTTTCACTTTTCATTTTAGAGTTCCTTGATCAATCAAAGTAAGGTTAAAATTTAATTAAGGAAAATGAAACAAAGCTAACCAAATCTCAATCTGCAACTACTTATACTTGTACTATTTGTGACAAAATTTTGACTAGAAAATAATACACCAGACACATGAAGACTCATTCTAGAAAGTAAGGGAAGTTTTTCCATTTAAAGCAAAAGGGAGGATACATTTATAAAGTTTGTAAAAAAAAATTCAAATTTAAATACCCAACTGCATAACTTAAGAGGCACCTAATCTTTCATTCTGAAACTGATCTTTGCGACGCAGGTTATCCTCCATTCGTAAATAACAAGTTTTTAAACATCAAATTTTAATTTATAGGTAGTCTAGTAGTTAAATAACTTGGATTTTAAACAAACGAAAACTAGTAGGTAATAGGGAATATCTCAATCAGATAACGATAGGGTACTCAATTAAAATGAGGAACTTAAGTAACCGGACCCTAAATTTAATCCCATTACTATTGATGATTCAAATGAAGGCAACTCTCTATAAAATGCATTAAGGTCTTAATAAAAAGAGTTGATTGATAATTAACTAAAAGATTAAAGCATGTCAAGAAACTATCAAAACTTTGAAGAAATTATCAAGTAGAAAAGCAAATAGCATGGGTACCTCATAGAATCAATTGAAGAACTGGTTAATAAATGACCTTGTCTCACATATAACCACCTAGCAAGACACAAAATTAATAGCTTAAAAGAAGACGCACTCTATCGTGATAGAGTTTAAATAGACATTACCAGGCTACTAAATTTAAAGGAACACAATAACAAACAACTAGACTACATTACCAACATTTATTTTAGCCCAACTTACCTCCTAATTTGGCTTAAAAGTTATGATTTTAACTTGGGTGACCTACTGAATCTCCAGCATCGTAGACTAGTTACATGGAGGTGCATAGTTAGTGCGGCTATAGCAATAGCCAAGCTTCATGAATAAAATGTTGTACATCTCTACCTAAAACCTCAGAACATCAAAATCAATCTTGATGATACCTCATATTGCACGATCAGTAACTTTTCAAGAGCACAAGTATAAGGAACCGAAACATTATAAACTGACTCAAACTCATGTCCCTATATCAATGGGGCTAACTACATGGGATAGATAAAAGCATAGGGTTGGAGAGATAATTACTCACGCCTTGTCATGATAATCCATCAATTGGCTGGAGAAGAGTTTCAGGAGGTTATAGATAACCTGAAATCAGTTTCTCAATTAGCTAAAGAGCTGATTGATTCAGGGACTATGAAAAATTTTAAAGACATCTTATATGTTTTAGTCAAATGGGACACAAATTAAATACCAACTTCAACCTTAATTATCAACATTTTATAAAATCACATAATAAATGGATTTTGATATTTATCAATTCTACATTTTTCTCATAAGTAATTCTTATGAATATTAAATTTTTGATTTTTATATTGAATTTGTCTCCCAATTCACTTGCTTTTTAGAGAAGTGAACTAGTTCAGTAATTATTCAATGTTAAATATGAATTACTTCGGTAATATCTTAGAGCTAAGTATTGAAATTCAAGAAAGAATTTTAAATTTGACTATATTTAACTTTTTTCAGATGACATTTTATTAGTTTTTTTAACTAAAACTTGACTTATTCTTCATTCTTCAAACTGATTGCTAACCTTTTACTGTAATTTTAATGCTATATTTTAATACTTGAAGTGATAATCTATTACTATAATATTGTAGGAATACATTTGAATTAGGAAAGTAAAATAAATTAAATTATAAATTAATTAAATTTGTGGCAGTCAACTTACTGGAAACCTAGACAATATGGTACTTGTTCGATAGAGAATTCAAAATTAGCTGGACTTTACTATTGGTGGCACCCCTCTATCGCATTCCTGAAGCGAGATAACGCGACTTTAACTTTGGCATAAAAACAACTAAATAAATTACCCAAAATTAAATTCCAGTTTACTCTCTTCAGGAATGAGATAGAGGGGTACCACCAATAGTAAAGTCCAGCTAATTTTGAATCTCTATCGAACAAGTACCATATTGTCTAGGTTTCCAGTAAGTTAACTGCCACAAATTTAATTAATTTATTATTTAATTTTATTTTTTTTTCCTAATTCAAAAGTATTCCTACAATATTACATTTTGAAATACAATTAATTGAAATAATTAATTAAAATTTAATTAAGAATAATTTAGATTTTAAATATAATAAAATGATTTAATATGGAAAATTTGCTGATAATATAAAATTATGTTAAACTTATTTTGAGGAATTTATTTTTTTTTAAAAAATAAATTTATTATGTATATTTATGTATAATTTTACAGCTTTGTATTATTTTATAAGACTTGAAAAATAGCATATAACAATCAAATCCCCAAAACCCTTTCAGTAGTTTGATTGAGTTTTTGATTGATAAAAGTAAATTATTAAGGCATACTTTATTATGGTTTTGATAGGGTTTATGTAGGGGTTTAAATGTTTAAATATTATTAATTTAAGTGAGTATAACAAGCGAGTTTTTAAAATATTTCACACAAACATAAGCTTAGAGTCATGTGGCAATTTCTGAATTTTATCTTTCTAAGATGGTGTTTGATTGTTTCTATTGAAGTTTAATTCTCTTAGCTTGGCTTGATGATGGTTGAGTATGAAAGATCTCTTAGACCTCCATTAATCTTTTATTTAACTAAATATTTGTTGATTCTTTGCTTAGAATCTCTCTCACTCTTGCAGCCAAAGTAATCGTTTCTTGGCATGTCGCTCTCTTTTATTATTACTGCTAGAGCCAAGATATCCCATTAAGTGTCTCCATCTCTCCAATCTTCTCTCTCTGGGAAATATCCAGGAGTCCCGTATACATTTCCTTATGCAGAGGCTTGCACTCTTTGAGCTCTGTTGAAGTCTATAATATAAACTCTAAGAGGCTGAAAGTTCATCATGATGATCTTTTGCTTTAAGTCTCTATGAACATAACCTAGTTTGTGAAGCTCTTCAATTCCTTCAACTATCTGCTATACTATCTAGCTAATTTATCTCTAACATCCATTGTCAGAAAAAAATTCTCTGTAAGTCATTTCTAGTAAAGGAAGCCTGAAGGCTACATGATCTTTACCAAGTAAAATAGCATCAAGCTATATGATATGCCTTTACTCATTTAACTTTGCCTTTTAAATAGCATAATACTCATTAGCAAATTCCATTTGGAACTTTACATCAGCAAGGAAGTAATTGAAAGGATTTATCTTATAAGCATATTAGTCATATTAGTCATCTGTAATGACTCTCTTCTCTATTTTTTCTTCTGGAGTGAGGTAGCTTTCAAGGCAAGAATCTAAGTTAATAATTTTTAATATGGGAATCTTCATTGCCTCTATTTTAACCATGATTTTATTGATCTCAGAGACTGGAAAGTTCTTGACTGCTTTCTTCATTTTAACTTACTTCTAGACTTCAACTCTAAGAGACTCCACTGGGTTTCTTGATCTTCTCTTTTAGAGGAATCTATTCCCTGTGGGTTCATGAATAAAGACAAAACTTTAATTGTGCTTTTTCTTTAAGTGCACTTTGAGGTCTCTAGTATGAGAATATGGCTTCTCACAGAACTCACAGATTTACTTCCCATCTTTCTTTTAATGCTTGAGATATAACTTTGGCATTACGTTGTGTATATCTCTCAAGTGTCTCTTATAAGTTGACTTTTAAGTGAAAACTTTATTGCATTCTTTGCATTAATAGTCAACTTTGGGTGGTATTTATTAATGCTCTATGGAGGGTTGATTAACCTCCTCCTCAACTTGCACAGCTTCTATGATGACCTCCTTCTTAATTTGTATTTAAATCTCAAAGCTAGAATGATAAAAGTTGTCATAAGTAGGCTCCCACTGAGTACAAGCGACTCTAGTCTCTACTTTTCTTGGTTGCTGGAATGATAACTTTTATTGGCTTGATCCAAGTAATGCCGCTCTTCTCAAAAGGTTCGCGCTCATTTTAGTTTGCTGATATATTTTATTATAATAATGATAAAATCTACCTAGATAAACTATTATAGTAGAGTATAAGACACTCTGGTCAAATCTTTGCTGAGAGGTAAGAAAATTAATTAACCATAAAGACTGTAAGTTGACATATTTTATGAGAATTTTATACATATGAGTAAATTAAAATACTCCTAATGAAGTTTTGTTTCTCTAGGAGACCCTCCAAATCAAGTTTGAACTTAATTTAGAGGTAAAATTATTAAACATTTTTTAATTTAATATGCTCCTAATTAAGTTTTAACCTTAAAATTTAACTCCTAATAAAGTTTGAACTTAATTTGGAGGACCTCCTAAAATAATTAAACATTATTAGGAGCAATTTAATGGAGATAGATTGATAAAAATGGAAATCAATCTGTTAAACTTGGAGCAAGTTTTTCAATCCTTCTCCGCATATCTTTTAAATGTATACCTCCAGTAGGTCCTCCCTATTTAGTAGTAAGATTTTATAAATTTAAAATGGATATCTATAATTTTAAATTTCACAAACATTTATAGAAACTGGAAGCAAGATGGAGTCTATGAATGATGCAATGAAGAGAATTTAATCTCAAGATTTAATAGGAAAATTTCGAAATAAAGAGGATCTTTATAGATATTTGGTATAGCAAGGTAAGTGGTGAAGTAAGATTAATAAATCAATAATAGTTGGATTGTTCTTGCCAACTTAGGAGGGAACTAAAATCTCATTCTTAAAAGCCTTACTGAGTGAAGAGAAAAAAGCTTTTAAGTCTAATGAAATTAGGATGATAGAGATACCTAACTACCCTGAAATATCAGTGACAAACCTATATGACGATGCTATGAGTGATCCAGACGTAGCTCTCTACCTTCCATCAAAGCTACAGCTCTCTAATAAGTTGCCAGAGAGAAACTTCTTCTTTGGTGTTCTTGGAACTCTGAAACCTGAGTACTTAAATGAAGTTATTTAAGAAGCTCATAAGAAACGCTACAGCATCTCTCCTGAAGAGAAAGAGAAGCAATTTATTAAAATTAGTGACACCTGGCTGTAGGAACTTCAAAAGCATCCTTTCATCTCAAGTAAGCTTAGTCTTCTAACTTTATAGAAAAACCTGGTACTGCTATATACTTGATGAAAGAGCGCAGCAAATTAAACAGAGAGAGAAAGTCTCAAGTAAAACATGAATTGAGTAAGAGGCTCTTCAAAGATTTATAAAAGCCAGACGAGATGAACATAGATGCAGGAGCTGGCACTAAGAGAAGAAACATGGGCCCAAGCAAGCCATAAGAGGAAGAAAAGAAAGAGAAGATAAATCCCTTTAAGGGCAAATTTAATATGTGAATATATTCATTCGTTTAAATCTAAAACTTATTTATAAACACAAAATCTACCTTCTCTTGCGCATACTTTAGCTTTCTCATCACTGACTTTTTTAGCAGCACTCTTTATAAAATCGACTGTATCTATCTTTAAATCATGCATCAAATGGTAGAGCAGCAATTTCATATAATGTCATTTCGATAACCCCCAATATAATTCAATTCCATTGAACTAATTGCTGTATGGAACATTAAATGCAGGTGTTATATTTAGCCTTTCATATTCCTTCCTTGAGTCTTTAGTTTTATGAATTGACAAGTTATCAACGAATAGAATAATCTCTTAGTCAGCGTATTTATCTCTGAGTTATTACAAGAACTTAATATATTATTCAGTCTTTATAAAACGAGGGTGAATAACATAAGTCTCGAGGCACTATCTTCACTTATTCCACCAAGAATAGCATGAGTTTGTACATTAATCTTTTGATCATAAACTTCTATATTACTATACCCCTTGTACCAAGATCTTGATATAAAGGTATTGAATGTAAATACTGCCTCGTCAGCGTGTATGAACTTTAAATTATGCTCTTAAGCCCTCTGCATTTAATCGAATATTATATAAATTAGTCTTATAAAATGGAACATTTAAGTCAATCACTCTCTTAATGCGATTGACTGCCTTGTAAGATATTCCGTTCTTTTTATATATGTTAGCTATCGATTAAGCAGATATGTGAAGCTCAGGAAATTGGCGATGGAACATCACAGCTCTCTAGGCCAGAGAGAAGTGAGCCCAGCATTTAAGAGACTTATCATTAATTAGATAATCGATATGATGCTGCTAAAATTTTAGAGGTCTCTTAGGCTTAGAATTAAGCTGCTGTCTCTTTAAATTCAATGCTAATAGACAATGGGACCTCATAGTTGCAGGAGATTTATGAAGCAGTATTGCTATAGATGTATAATTCAGAACAAGCTAGAGTTATTCACTATATTCATCACATCCATAACGCAACTTAAACAATAAATCTATATACTCGCTGTCATAAACTGACCCCAAACCTCGCATATACTCACTTAAATTACTAATATTTAAACATAAAACCCCTACATAAACCCTATTAAAACCCTAATAAAGTATGCCTTAATAGTCTACTTTTATCAATCAAAAACTCAATCAAACTACTGAAAGGGTTTTGGGGTTTTAAATAGTTTTAAATTTGAAATTGAATAAAAAATTAGTTATTTGATTTTATTAATTAATTAAGAAGTTTTCATTTATAGGAGGTAAATTTAATTTTTTATTCATGAATAACCTTGTAAAATTTACTTTGTCATTTTATTTTATCATTGAAAGCAATCTACCTTATTTACTTTTCAAAATGGTATTTCTATTTCCCATTTAATTTTACTAAACTATCTTTTACTTAGATTTTCGATTATTCTTAGTTAAATATTTATTTTTCTTCTAAGTTTATTATTAACTTTTTTCACTTATCAAACCTATTCGGATTATTATTGTTATTAGAAATCAATAAAAATTTACATCTCATTAATAATTGAAACAAAATATTCTTAAATAAAATAATAAAATGAATAAATCAATTTAATTGACATTGATAAATGTATAAAAAGCATCACTGCTCTCATCAATCACTTTATAAAAGTACCATATACTCATTTGACGTAGTATTTCATTCATAAATAAACTTATTAATAATATTAAAATTATTTTATATGTCCTTCTTAACATTATAATGACACTTCTACCATTTAATTAGAGTTATAGCTCAACTCCTAATAAAGTGACAATTTCTCCTAATGTAAAGCAATTGCTTATTTTCTAAGAGTTAACTGGATTATAAAAAACAGATTTCTAAAAGATAGATAAAAGTTTTATGATAATTTATTCAAATGTAATTCAATTTCTATTCTTGCTAAATTGACAAAGTAGTTTTAAAAATACAGATGCTGGACAATTAATCATAAAGATTGACAGAGATTTAAGATTCTTATATATATTTACTATTCTGGAAAATTAGTTGGTAGCCTAGCAGTAATTCTAAAAATTTAGACAATAAACAAATTCACTGAAAGAGCAATTTGTAGAGTGTTCAGGGTTAGTGAAATAGTTCGCAAGAATAATAATAAAATAAAGTAAGAGTTTTAGAAAATAGCAGAGTGATGACAATGCTAATAATAAATCAAATAGCTCTGGAACTACTAGAAGGCTATATTTCTATTTTGCACTTTTTTTGAATAGTACATACTAGGTCTACGATATATTTAATTTGGAAGTAAGGCACAAGGTATATGAAAATTGAAATAAGGATATCAGGAATATCAATTAAAGAGGAAATGGAGTGATAGAAATGAAGAGAAAGAATGAAAAATCTGGAAAAAAATGGATGAGAAGCAGGATCATAGACAGTGAAATTCATCTCTCTGGTTGACTTATGAGATGAACTTGTCCTGAGATAATTACTAAAGAGAAAGATAATAAGAGAATTTCAAATGAGAAAGGAGATTCAGCGAAATAATAGAGGAGATTTCATAAGTAAAGGATTATCAGTTCTAAGGCATTTTTGTTAAGAGCAAAAATAGAGAAACTAGGAAGGGAAAAATCGCAACCATAAAAGGATGAAAAGAACAAAAACATGGAAGTCAATGTGCCAATTCAGGAGGAAGATCAGGAAGATAAAAGCATAGGAATTCATATAGAGATGCAAAAAAAGAATAGGTTGGAAACCGCAAATTAACTCATGTCTAGAAATATGAATTTGCATTTTTAGTAGAAACTAAAAATTTATTTTTGAATTTCTAGTTTTTATTTTACCTAAGTTACTTACTCTATTACCATAGTTCAATTTATTTTTAACCTATATGGAAAGAATGTTCATAGGAATGCACATTTCTAAAAAATCAAGGAAAAATGAGTGAGATTCATGATATGATGCATGTATGAGTAATATAGAAAATTAAGATGTAATAGAAGATTTCCCAAAAATGACTTCTTAATAAATAAAGATCATTGCATAAATGACTTAAGCAAGATAATTAAGAGAAAAAGATTATCTTGAGTAATGAAAAATAACTGTATTTATTTATTTTATTGGAAGTATAATCAAAATACAATCAATAAATAAGGATAAGATGCAGAAAAGAACTGTTTAAAATATTGTTTGCTCACAACCTCATAATTGATATTTCAGCACTCGAATACTTTTCATATTTAATTTAGAATAAAACTTCATTTCAATAATAGCAAATAATATTCAAATGATTAATTCTAGTTTTTACATAAAAGAATCAAGTATCATTGAACTAAATATATAATAATTATAATTGGCTAAATATAAAGTACTTTGTATTAATAATTTACTACTTTTAAGTTTTTGAAGCATTACTTTGCATAAAAATAATGAATTTTATAATAAGCTTCTCAAATATTTGGATAAAATATAAAAATTTTATGTTATATTCAGTTGAAACTAGTTTGATCATATTAAGATTCAATAGATATGAAAAATGTATTTAAATATAAAAGAGAATAGCGTAAGTATCATTTAAACAATTAATTTAATTATTGTAGGAATACATTCGATTTGGGAAAATGAATTAAAATTAAATTAATTAAATATTAAAATCATGGCAGTTATCAATTTTAAAGTTACTCAAAATTCAAATTTGAGTCAATTCTACGGTAGATCCCGCAATTGTAACTGGACTTTACTATTGGCAATATTCCTGAATCATCCTAGGAAGCGAGATATTTTGATTTTTAGCTAACTCCCAAAAAAAGTAAAAGGGGTTTTTCTCGCTTGGGAGAAGAGATAAATTCATTATAGCAATAACAACCACCGTCTTATTTTCAATGCGCTATCCAGAGAGTATAATATTGTTATGGTTTGGAGACATTTTCCAAAAACATAACTGAAGGTTATTAATAATTAATTAATTTTAATTTTAATTCATTTTCCCAAATCGAATGTATTCCTACAATATTAGATATAAAGTATAATAATTAAATTAATTAAAAAGAGAAAGCGCGGGGTCAAGATGGAGGAACAAAAATAGAATAGGGACGTAAGAAGAAAACTACCTGTGTACCTGCCAAAGGAAGAGACAAAAGAGACAAAAGAGACATCCAAGTCAAATAGTCAAAGCACGTTGAAAGACTATTTTGAATATTCAAAAAAAATGTCAGAAGTTTAGCCAAGAAGACAACCTATAGAATTTAGTCAAACATTAAAACATTAAGACTTTGAACAAATTCAGCATCTGGTAGGATAATGGCCGACAGCTTCATTTTTACCAACCTCAAAGGGAAGCTGAAGGGTGGGTTAGAAGAACAGAGAGATTCGCGGAAAGTCAAAGAACCAAAAGAAGAGAGGAAACTATAAACAACAAGAGATAATTGACAGTGAAATCTTTTGAGCTAAACATTTGCATATAAAATGTCAGAGGACTCAATTCAAAATTAAAATAAGATGAACTCCTGAGGGAAATAGAAGGAAAACGCCCGGACTTTATCGGGCTTGTGGAAACGAGATTACAGAGAATTATAGGATTAAACAGCAAAAACATAGCGCAGACTCAACTAGCTAGAAATTGAGGAGTTCTGGTGCTTAACAATGCGTCTTCCGAATGTAGACAATTAAAACACTGAGGTAGTATATAGCATGGACGATATTGAATATAGGAGGGTTCCCGCTACACATATTTACAGTGTACATACCACCGTATTGGAACGAAGAGGTGAAAGAAACTTAAAACAGACTCATATACATGATTAATCATTAAAGTAGAAATGCAACAAGCAGAGAAAAATAGTGATGGGCGACTTTAACTTCCACCTAAGAGAATTAAGTAAAAGACTAAACAAAGAAGGACTAAAGGAATCTATTCCACAAGGAGTAGAAACTCATATAAGAGGAAACCAATTAGACTAAATATTTTCAAACGTTGAGACAAGCAGTTGGGAAACAAGCCAACTAAGATTAACAGACCACAAACTGCTGCAAGTGAGACTAAAGTTAAAATTTCAAGAAAATGATTTGAAATTATCAGATAGGGAAAA
>ARYC01005354.1:0-33469 GCA_000711775.1 Oxytricha trifallax | reverse complement strand
CAATGAGATTCAACACTCTTATAAGGACTTGAAGCCTGGGTAGACCAGCGTTGGAAAGTTGGGGAACCTTCGATTTGATTCACAGGCTTCCAACAGAGTACTTGACTCTGAATAACCACAGAGTTCAACCAAGAATAAACTTAGAGGACTCCAAGAAGAGATTGATTCCCTCAGGTAGCAGCTGGCTTAAAAGGATAACTCGATACAATATCTCACTGCGTTTAATGATTTCAGGACATGAAAATTAATTATGCTATTTAGCAAGATGCTGCTGAGAATCTATAGTACATAATCAGCGAAGAGCTGACTTCTGAATTGAACTTACTAGATAAATCATTCCTGTGTTTTGACTCTACCAAGGTTAATGCATAAGGTGAAGCAAGGTTTAATTGGCAGCAGCTATTTCAGGGTTTTGAAAGTGTTCCTAGGGGTTGATAAACAAGAGCAGGCAGCAAGGAAACATATTGAAGACTATGAGAATTTTCCTATGGGGTACCATGGTGGAGTTGGCACTGTAGAGGACTCATGTAAGGTCCTGTGGAACCAGTGCATCATAAAGCAGTACTACAAGTATAATCTCCTGGAATTGAAAGCCGCTTTAAAGCTCTCTCAGAAGCAGTTGGAGTTGATAGCATTTTGTGTTATCAGTACTTTATAAGAGGCTAACATCGTTTAGTAATTCCACCTGAACCTTAAGCCAAGCAACCTGCTATTTGACGAGAACCTAATGCCCATGTTGGTCGACTGGAAATACGTGAAGGACCACACTATCTCGGGTCTTGAATTTCAACATAGCCCAGAAGAAATTCTAGGATTCAAGGACTAAGACAGAGGTGAGTTAATGGAGCGTAGAGATGCTTGGGGATTGGGAGTGATTCTGTACTATCTTTATCATGACAGGCGAGATGGTGATATTAAGTGGGATGTATGGGCTCTAGCAGCAATTATTGCTGAATGCGATATGCACAGAAATGATTACTATAGCTGTAAGAGAGAGAAAGATTCAAAGCAGAGAATACAGCAATATTTATACTAGAATAAGATAAAAGGTAAGATGAAAGATATGGCTGAGCAAATTATCTTAAGACCAAACCACAGAGCAGAGCAAACAATAGACTAAATGATCAACTGGATAGGAGATATAAAATTTAGAAAATTAGCTCATGATGCCAAGGTATTCTTTGAGTGAATGGTAAAAATAAGACCCCTCTAATACACACTACTATACATTACTTTTAAACATTAAACCCCTACATAAACCCTATTAAAACCCTAATAAAGTATGCACTAATAGTCTACTTTTATCAATCAAAAACTCAATCAAACTACTGAAAGGGTTTTGGGGTTTTGATTGCCTCACATTATTTTATTTAGCTAATTTAATTATATCTATATTTAAAATTAATCATATATTATTTTCTTAATTACTTTAATGGACATATTTAGTTAAAAATAAATTAATAAATGTAATTTAGTTTTAATGAAAAAGTCTTGATGCATTAAGTTTAAATAATTAAAGTTATAACCATAAATAAATCTTATATTTTAATGCGAATGTCTTTAAATTTAAGGCTTATATTAATTAATATTGATAGCTTTATAGTCAAGTGTTTATTATTATATAAATGTAAGACCTTTTCACTAAATCATCTTTAGTTTATTCATAAAATAAAATTTATTTATGTTTGATATATTATTTTATACTAACGGATCTCAAACTAATATAAATGAAATTATTGAAATAATAATCTTCTTATTTTAAATGAAAGGTAAATGAAATGAAGTTTTATATATTTAATAATTTGAAAATCATTTCTAATTTTATTCTAAAAACACTCTTTAATTAAAAAAAAATCATAAAAGTGTGAATAAATTATTTTAATTGTGTTTATTACTGTAACCTCCTATTTTTAAAAAAAATTATACCAATTGCATGGAGAGAAACAACAAACTCAAAGAAGTAATTATGATTGATCTGCCATAGAGACTATGCCAGGATTTGCTACCAAACTTTATCATATTCTCGGAATGCCATTACTCTTAGTTAAAAAAGTCCGAATCAAAATAGTTTTTTATAGTATATTCGAAGAAGGAGCTAAATACAATTCATTCTGAAAATAGATATCGGGAGATGGATCGAAGTGAATGGGTTAAACTGACTAAGAACGGAGTGATGTAAACTAGATGGGGAAAATATACTGCTCATTGTAACGAGTCATTCATCATAGGGGTCAAAAAGAGAGAGAGATATCTAGAATATTTTTCAATATTATAAAGCAAAATCAATATTCTTAGATTCAATAGGGGATTATTCGGTTAAATCAGAGAGAAAAATTATGGATTCATATAAATGATGCACCAGACTTCTTAATTTTGAGATTTTTGCAGGAAAACAATAAAGAAATGGATGGATAACATTTGGAAAATCACATATATCGAAGTGATATTAATTAATTTGTATAAGTATGATTAGGTATGAATATGTTATATATGTTGTTTTTTTTAAAAAAAGTTTACATACATTATATAATATCTCAGCAAAGTCCTAAATTAACTCTTATTTTCCTTCTGATGTTTAATATTTTCAGGAATCAGAATTATACTACTTTTATATACGCGTGGAACCTGATAGTATTTAGGTATTCCTCTATAAGTGCTTTGCGATTACTTCATAGATTAGACTAAATTAGTTTAAATTTATACCACAGAACATATCTATACATAAATAGTAATTACTATTATTTCTTATATATAATGAATTACATTTATTCAGCAATTTTTTATACAGCAAATTTTTCTAATTTTAATACTTATTACAATAATTCTCTTATTGCATATAAATTTACGATTAAGGACCATGAGATTTAGTTTATCATGAAATGAACAAAAGTATTTATAAATGAAGATAAAGTAGAAACAATGATGAAATATTTATTTAATTTGCTTACCAAGATTATTACCTTTTAATTTGCTTTTAGGTATTGCTGATATTTAATTAATATTAAAAATTAAATAACCAAATTTTATGATTAGTTCGAATGAGAATTATATAATTGCAAAAGCAATAATTCTAATTGATGATTTACCTAAAATTAGTTTTATTTTTTTAAATCAGGCTTTTAGATATTAGATTGCATCTACAAGTTTATAGATTTTATTCATTTGTTTTCAGACTGAAACATGATTTTATATAATCATTCTTTTATTGTATTCCTTAAAATGTTTAATTTATCAATATCTTTAAATATGATAAAAACATTGTTTATTAAAAGAAATTTCTAATAATTGAATATATAATTTATTTATTGGAATTTGGTTATTAAATATGCAATATAACTTGATAATGAATAATAAATTCAGTAGTTATTAGCAATATCTTAATCATTATTTTTAATAATTTATTTTTAAAGAGCCAATATCAATAGAAGCCATATTTTCAAATCCAGCACTTTAATATATTAAGGTTGCTTTTTTGTCTTTAAATTTGTTAAGTTGCGTGAGCTACCCAAAACTATTAACTGCTTTTTGCTTACTATATTCATTTATGCATTACCATCGTTTTCATAACTAAAATCACTTAAATTTTCTCACTCAACTCTTTCGTGATCATCAGTATTTTCATCTTTTTCAGTATCAAATTCTTCAGTCGCATGTAGTCAAACTTATTAACTTTTTGTTTTCAATCAAATTTTGGGGGGGAAGTTTCCTGCACTCGAGGAAGTTTCCTGCACTTTTTTTATATATTTATGTAAAATATAAAATTTAACATTTTATGACTAATTAATATAAAGAGGATATTTATACATCATTTAAGTAGTTCAAGAAAATAAAGTCTAACATTATATAGGAATGGAAAGAATAAGATAAATTTAATTAGAATTTCAATAACAATTGGTTACAATAATTGGAATTATTATGAGTACAGAGAGGAGAATATAATGGTTAAGATACAAAATCCAACAAATATCAAATGAATTATGTCAGAGTTGTTAGAATCTGAAGAGAGATATTGACTAATTGATTAATAAGTAAAGTATAATTATATCAAGAAAATACTTTGGAAGTTAATTGATAGTTGTTATAAAGATTAATTTAATAATAAATTTTTTTAAAAAAAAGTGCAGGAAACTTCCCTAAAATTTTTTTTTATCATAAACCGGTGCAGAAAACTTTCGCCCAAAATTTTTTTAAAAAATTAAAACTGTTTTTCCTATAAGATACCTTGTTATTTTTCATATTTGTATTATCAGTAACATAATTTTGAAGATACGCAATATTAATACTTTTACAATCACAGGCTTAATTTTGAAGATGCTAATGAGAAGACTCTTTTATTATTTAACTTGCTCATCAAATCATTAGTAAATCTTACTTTATAAATCAAGGACTAAAATTAGATTATAAAGCATACGAAGTTATAAATAAAATTTTCAGTATATTAAACTACATCATTGTAGGATAAAATTATAGCAGTTGCATCCTATTACACTTTTATTTGATGCTGAAACAGGAAGGAGGACTATTGACGAAATAATCCTTCATTTTTTAATTTTTTTAATTTATTTTAACTATATTTTTAATAGATTAATTTGCAAAATTTATATTCATAATAGTAGATAGTCGTTGATTTTCATTAGTGTCTCTCAGGGATTTTACATTATAAAGATCAATCAAAAATTTTTCAATATATTTGAATATTTTCCAATCAAAATTTTAAAATCCAAAACGATTTATCAAAAATCTAAAAAGAATTAGATAAATGTTCTTAATTGAGTTATTTTCCGTTTTTGACCACTTAAAGTGATTAGAGATTCTTTAAAAAGTACCTTAATAATACATATGAATTTATTAACAATTATATAAGGAATTAACAAAGTTAAAACTATTATATTGCTGGTAATTTAAACATTTTTAAAGTTACTATAAATCAACTCTAGTTTAATCAAACACCACTCAAGTTTTAAAACATCGAGAGACACTAATGAAAATCAATGACTCTCAATAAAATATATATAAAATGTTTCTGATAAGCAATGTTTATCAAGCACAATTCTAATGATATTAAGCTAATCTGGTTTAAATGTTACTAGGTGCAGCCAAAAAGTTTTATTAAGAAGCAACTATTATAAATTTATTGAATTTATTTTAAATATTTATAAAATAGAAATAACAATAGTCATAAGTAAACTGTCATTAATGTTATTAATAGTCAAAACAATAGATTGTTATTAATTTTATTAATAATCAAAACAATTAAATAATAAATTAAAATTAATTCTTAAAATAGTATGGTTTTTAAACATTGTTTTATCTAAAAAACTCTCTAAAATTTACATTTTATATTTTAAAATTATAGAAACTTCAATCTTAAACCCCTATTCTACATCACCATATCTTTTTCCGTTTTGGTAGTTTATATTCTACAATTTTGCCAATTAAAACTTTTATTTTTTCGCTCATTTATGAAATCATCTAAAATGCAGAGTTTTTTCTTATTTAAATAGGAATCATGCTATAGTATTTCCTCTTAATTCTTGAAATTTTCTTAAATGACTGCAAGAGAATAGTTTGATAGATTATAAATTGATATTAAGGGAGTTTTAATATTTCTTAACATTTATAAACATAATAAAGACTTTAAAGCATCAATGTCATTTATATGTTCAAATGGTATTAGTTATGATTCATACCATTTTGACATTAGTTCAAACCCCAGAGCATAAATACTTTTATTAAAACAAATAAGTATATTAATTGTTTAATAGATTGATATTCAGCATAAATATTTTGATTTAATATCACAATCTTCTTATAATTAATGTTATTTTTCTTTATTCTCTTTTCAATTATTATTCAAAAACTTTATTTTAATTTATTATTGAGAAATTTTCTAAGAACTTTCCATTAGAACAGAGAAAATTATATCCTCTGAAAAATCTTTATCTTATTATTTTGGTTAACATTATTTGTTGATAGTCATTGTTATGTCTTATCTATTTAAGGAGTTCAAAAAAGTATATTTTCAATAAGGAAAGATTGATGCTTTAAAAATATACTTCTTTGGTTTATGATTCAAATAAGTTAAAAATATAAACTTAATATCATTGATATTATGATTGATATTGAGCATTACAGAAATCTCAAAGTCTAAATAATAGTCTGCTCTCCACATTCAAATAAATATTTTATAGTAGTAAATCCACATAAAAAAACATTAATATTATTGGCTATTTTTGTAAGATAGTGTAAGACTTCATTTTTCTTTTAGATTGATTATACTTCCTCAATTTGTAAATTAAATCTCTTTGTTTAAATCTAATAAATGCAAATTGAACAACTTCATTATAATTGAACTTTCGAAAAGTGTCTACTCTTGCTTACCTTGATTTGGTTATTTATAATACTCATGTTTGCATACTCTTAGAAGAAATCACACCTCGTAACAACAAGCTTTTGTATAATTGCATGACATAATCAAAATAACTTTTAATCTTTAATGAAATTTTCATTTTATTGCAGTCATAATTTATTGATCGCTCTCCCAGTGACAAAGCTCTGATAGACCAAATGCTCGACGGCATTCGAAGAGTGTCTATTCTAATGAGCCGTGCTTTGGATTGTGTATACACATAGGTTTGCTTTTATGATTCAACAGAAGTAAGTAGTAGTGTATAAAGTGAGCAATTAATATCTATCTTTGAGATAATTGAATCAGTATATAAATAAACTGTTATTCTACTTTGAAAGAATCTTCATATTCGGAAATAATGATAAAATAATCATAGATTTTTTATGAAATAAAAGCTGATAAAAATTAATTTGTCTTCTCTTACATTTCCAACATCAGATATGATTGTGTTAGAAAAACACCTGTGTAAATGTGTGTACTCAACATAGTGAATACTATAACTGGGAGGATGGATAAAGAATGCATTAAAAATACTCACAAATTTTTTCTAAGCAATGGCGTTGATACTTGTCATTTTATTGGATAATAATAATACAACCCGTGGCTACAATTATAAAGTAATCCATTACTTACTTATGTTGATTTAATAAGATGTATACCGTATAAGAATATTAAGCAAGTTTAATTGAATTGTGAAAATTAAAAATAGAAAAAGAGCTTTAGGCATTCTATAATTTCTATGAATTTAATTATGAATAAAATAAAACATGAAAGAGAGTTTGATGGATGAGTTGCAACATTATATATTTACTAAATTATATTCATTTTTGAGATTTTGATAAGATAGAAGCTCACTCCATAGTAGTTATAAATTTGATGTGTGACATTCTGAGATAATGAAGTAATGATCCTCTACTTTACTGAAGTTGTTACTGCCAAAAAGAATTGTTTTTAAAGACTGGAATTAAGCATCTCGGTGTTTCTTTACGCTCGGCTGGTTTAATAATACTTTTTAACCAATATGTTTGCCATTAAAATTCTCTTAAGCATACATTCATAACATAATCGCTGTTTCTAAAACTAACATATGCAAATGTGTACGACAGTTAACACTGTATTTAGGTGCAAGAATATTCCTTGAGCTGTAGAAGTGTTATAATTGGAACCTAAAACTTTTTAATTTTTAGACATAGTGAATGAGTTAAACCAACTATGCATTTTAACAACTGTATGTGCTATTATTGGTTTACATTGTGCAGTATAAACCAAAGCATTTACCTGTGCTAAATTTTATTTGCATTAATTATTATTTAGGCACTGACAAGTTTAGCAAAACTCAGCAAAAAATTCAAAAGTCAAGTATACAATTGTAGATTAAACTTTAAAAACTGGTAATGCTACATAATTTTATATCAATGAGGTATTTAAAAACTTAAGTTAAGATGCAAAAATCCTTGATAACGCTATTTATTGAATTTGTCAAAAGATGTGTAGCAAGCTCAATACAAATTTAGAATGTGTAAAAATTATAAAGGAAAAAAATATTCGTAGTGCAGCCTGTATTAAATTATTTTTAATGGAAAAACAAAGCAGTTTATAAGGGGATTTGCCTCCATTGCATATACAAAAGCAGAATTTGTCACTGATGTTTGCTGTAACATCTATTAAAACTAATTTAATCAGTCAATGCAACTAATCAATATGATGGAAAGATGTTCTAACTACAAGTGAAAATTATTACTTTACTCTTTAATTATCTATTTTCTTAAGATATATGAAGTATAATATTTGCGAATGAAAGTTTACTCGCTTTGATGATTTAATTTAGCGGTTTGCAATTTTGATTGTGATAAATTTCTATAAATGTATTAACTGTAAAAGTTAAAACAGTATTAAAAATTAACAGCACTTATAGTTTATTCTAATAGAAATATTTACTAATACGGGTCCCTCACAATCAATAAATTGTAGTATTAAGTAATCAATGCAAAAACTATTATATGTAATATGAGAGGGATCCAATTCAATCACAATAAGATGTGTGCTCAAAAAATTATAAAATTTGGATTTTTGAAAAGAAATAAATGATTTAAAATAACTGCAATTATTTTAATATTAGAAATAAAATTAATAAAGCCTAATAAATATAGTTTCACAGTTTTAAATAGAGATTTCAAAATTGAAATAATAAATAAGTTGTAGAAGGAAAAGTATTTGGGACTAAATATCAACCTAAACTCACAAGAGCTACTGAAGAATACTAGGAATGAGGTAAAGACAAAGACAGAAATGTATCAAAGACTAACTAGCTCAAGTAACCCTACAGTGAGTGACACCATCATGATAGCAGCATAGATTAGATAATTTATTATCTATAAGTACATTCCACTGGATGATACAAATTTTTCGAAGATCGAAGATATTGAAAAGATGGAATTTCAACTAAAGAGATAGCATTAAAAACATTCAGATATATTCTAAATATAATTCTGAGAGACCATGGAGTGAATAATAAAAGAACTGGTTTTAAAGAATATGAAAAAGATAAACTTTAAGATTGACTTATCACTTAAACCAAAAAAGGTGAGTGAAGTGTAAAAAACAGGAGAGCATTTTAAAAAAGAGAAATAAATTATTCATAAAGAAGAATGTCATTGACACCATGATGACAATCATCTAAGACAGGACAATTGCAAACTACGGAATGCAGCACTACTGCATTATTCACATAGAATTTATGGACGCAAACCACATGAGGACATGTAATCTGATAAACACGGCTGGATATCCGAACAGATTCTCAAATCAAATAAGGGAAAAAGGATTGTTTTCATGAATAAATCTGAAAAGATTGTGAAATTTACAATCATTTGGTGGTTAGATGAAAGGATAAGAAAGCTAGAGATACACGAATACTACCAACCAATTAAGAAAAAATTAAGAGTGACATATGTAAAAAAAAAAAAACAGGTATTTTACAAATAGAGACTAAATACACCCAAAAGACATTTTCAAAAGATTAAGTGATAGAAAAGACAGAAAAGCTTAATAATTTTAAAATCAGAGAGTTATGATTAAAATAATAAACTAAAATTATTAGAAAGATATCAATTAACGAAGGCGCTCAATGAACAAAACAAAAATCAATAAAAGCAACTATGATGAAGAAGTCAAATATGAGAAAAGAGAGGGGTTGTAAAACTGAGGTAACTAGAACAAAATGAAAGATTTCTGGGAGATAGTTCAGTAAATTAGATTAACTGCAGAGATAGAAACAAAGATAAAAAACGCTTAGATTAAGAAAAGAGGAACATTATTGTAGGAATACATTTGATTTGGGAAAATAAATAATAATTAATAAATAAATAATTTAAAATCGTGGCAGTTAACTCTCTGCAAACCTAGACAATATAGTACTTGTTCGATAAAGAATTTAAAATTAGCTGGACTTTACTATTGGCGGTACCCCCCTATCGCAACCCTGAAGCGAGTTAAAGTGATATTTTTTGTGATTTGTTTAGTTGTTTTTAATGCTCAAATTAAAGTCAAGTTTTCTCGTTTCAGGAACGCGATAGAGGGGTTACGCCAGTAGTAAAGTCCAGCTGATTATAAATTCTCTATCGAACAAGTACCATATCGTCTAGGTTTGCAGAAAGTTAACTGCTACGATTTTAAATTATTTATTTATTAATTATTATTTATTTTCCCAAATCAAATGTATTCCTACAATACTAAGTTCCTCTAAACAAACATATGGGCTTTAAAAGAAGATTTAAGATTGAAAAATCAAACCACAGCAAGAAAATAAATGAGTCACATGACTAAAGAGTATAGTTTGACAGACAGGAGGACGGATTAGAGTGAATTCAAGGAGGCGGGATGAAATTAAATAATCTCATAGATCGTTTGGAAGTACAAAGTCAAGGATTTGACAAGATAATATACACAATAGAGGATGGACCCCGATGATCAAGAATAATCTCGAGAGTTTGCTGCTTTAGAACGAACATCGAGAAAGTTTTGGGCCGGAGATTCAATGACAAAGAGGAGGCCAAGTGAAGGGGAGCAAGCACCAGGGAACTCTGGAAAGATCATTGGAAAGAGATAAACGCAGAATGGATAGAAGAATTTCAACCTAATTACAGGTTACCACAAACAACAACTAAAAAGATTCAATGGAAGCGATCTCAAGGAGATAGAAGAATTATAATTGAGTTACTGAAGGCAAGAATGCATAATCATTCTGTCAGTAGTCGTGAATGAAAATGGGATTCAGAGTATCGAAAAGAGCATTGGCGAGACAAATTGGAAACTTGAGACTGGGAAGTTCTGGAGGTATCAAGATAAAATTCATGGGGCAATAAAATCCCATTAAGCTGTCAAAATTCAACAAAGAACTATAGAAACTGGGAGGCAAAAATTGAAAGAGGCTCTAAAACAATTGAGAAAACTATGACTCTAGGAACTCGGTAGTAATTTGGGCAATATTCCCGAAACTTTAAAGGCAAAAATGCAAACTCACAGATTGTATCATTGGAATAGAGTTCAGAATCAACAAGATTGTGTCAAGAATGAAATTAACCAAGAGTGGTTTAGAGGACTGCGGAGTGCTGGCGATGATAATAATAAAAACATCTAGCTCTTTAGATATCAGGTGATCCAGTTTTCTCGATATTCGTAAAAGACTGAATTAACATACAGAGTTACTATGCTACGTTTAACCTGGAAGCAGGATACATGAAAATGGAAATTGGAAGTTCGGGAATGGCACTAAAGGAAGAAGAAGTGACAAGAGACATTGAGAAGAAAAAAGCATGATAATATGGCACAAAGCAGACGAAGAAATGGGAACATCGATGTACAACTCTCATATTGACAATTGAGACGAATTAGTTCTCAGAGACGCTCCCAAAGCATCTTTGGACAAAGAGTTCCTCCAATAAGAAAGGAGATTAAGCGAAAGGAATGGGGAAGCCTCAATAGTTAAAGGCTTTATATTCAGCGACAAACAACACAAAAAACCATTGATGAGGTTGAGCAAAAGGCATATACACAATAGCCACAAAGGGAAATGCAACAATCAGACCTAGGGAGAAAGACACACAAAAAGAAGGCAAAACTCATAGAGTAAGTTAATAAAGAGTAGAAAGAATGAAAAAGACTGGGAATCGCAAAATACTAGCTTATTATTATTATTTAGATGCAGTCTTTTATACGAAGTTGTGAATTTCATATTATTAATTCCTTAAGTTACTAACTACAACTAAGAATTGTTTCACAGTTTTTTTTTTTATTTAAAACTTTTTGACATTTAATATATATATGATATATTACATTTTAAAATTAATGAATATGATATAAATTTAGTTAAATATAAATATATTTCTGAAAATATAAATAAATGATAGTTATAAATTTAGATTAAAATTAATTAAAAAAAACATCTAAAATAAAATTTTAACCTCTAAATTTATAGTAACATTTTTATCCTTTACCAATAAGATGTTTTTAATTTTTGTGAATAAAACTAACTTTAATATATATCACCTTAAATTTTATAATTGAATGTTTATTATAATATCACTCGACTCGTTGTGGAGAGTATCAAAGTAAATTCCTGCCTTATTTCATTCGTATGATTATATTTTATACATCTAATGAAATAGCTGCACTGTCTTTCAATGTTATATCCCCTTGAAAAATTATATTTACGTGTAGCATTTTGTAAAAAAATTATTCTAAATTAGCTGAATTATTATCAATGATCTTATATTTATAAATCTTTAAATACATGAGACAAGTGGTAGCTAATTTTATGCTAGAATTTTTAAATTATTGACCATGACTACTTCTGATGAGTGATAAAATTATTCAGCTTATGCTATTATTGATTCACATAATTTTACATTTAATTTTCACATTTAGATTAATCTAGAGAAAATTACTGTAAAAGTACAGCTTTTATTATGTCGCTCAAAGTTTTAGCAAAAAATTTAAATTGTCTATATAGAAATCGTGAATTTTGAATTGCTCTCAATATTGAGTTCATTATTTCCGTTTCCAAAGCAAACTTATACTTTTAGCTAATGTTAAATTTTCAATTTACATTTTGGCTTGTCTCCGTTTGGGAACATAGTAAGTTACGCAGTTTCAAAGAGATTTATTTGCTATTAGTGCAGAGGATATTAGCATGCTCTCATTCAATATGACAGTATGCCATAGATTTTTAATCTAGTGATCAAATTAGTTCATGCCTTATTATCTATTTATAAATCCATTGATGCACATGGTGTGGCTCTAGAAATGTACCTTACCAATAAACTCAGCATTAATAAATGTCGTAATTATAAATAAATTACTAGCTTTAAAAATCCATGCCCAATTTCATGCCCATTCACTGTTATTCTTGCAGCTCTTTTAATCATTAGGGGTAAAAGGAAAAGAAATTGGTTATTTTTCGATGCTTTAATCAAAATGTTGCAATACTTCTGGTCTATCGTAATTACAGAAGACTGTTGATTTTAAAAGGCTAAGTGAAATAATTGAATACTAAGTCATATCCTATTTAAAGTATCATACTAATAGTTAGATTGCTTGCATAACATATTTTAAATCAATGAACTTTAAAATCATCGTCCTCGTTATATTAATGGATTTATTTACAATCTGAATATTGTCACCACTTTTATTGGAGCTCCATAAAGCTTAGAAAAACTATTTCCTGTACTCTGTGCTACTGCCCTTGAGGTTTTTTTTGCTTCACTATCATTTTTTTTATATTATAATAATGATTTATTAGATTTAAATTCAAAAGATTTTCTACTATGTTTGAAAACTGAATACCCTTCATCAATTTTTTATTTTAGATTTTTTACATTTCAAATATTCTTGGTTTATAATAAAAGCCTGTCCATTTAATTTATGGAAATATCAAGTTTGACCTAATAGTATAAAAAAGCTATTAAAACGGAATCACAATTTTTGCTGTTTTTTTGGTTCAGTTGGCAACAATGCCAAGAAATGATATTAAAAGAATAATAAAAGTCTAGGAAAGAGAAAGAAATGACTTGAGAAGTAAGTCTTCCACTGATAAAGGAGCTAGCAGTGTGCCTTAAGCAACATTAGATTTTCCTCATAACAAAGATATTTGATATCATCTGTAGACAACTTTGCCTTCTCATTATTAGATTCCGAGTAATTTCTTAAAAGAATTTTAGCAGTAAGCTGCATTTTGATTGGTGACCGCGGTTATGTGGAATCAGAAAAGTATAGTTTTGGTTTGTCCCCTTATATGATAAGAATGGTTGATTTTGACTATGAATTTATTATTTTTAAACAATTTTTTAATTTATGGAAATAGGCATATCTTTTAGTTTGATTTACATTAGAGTCATATAAGTAAATCTTTAGTAATTCATTAAGAACCATGTCATTTAAAAGTATTTGTCTTCCTCTTGTTAAAACTCCTACTAAGTTTAGGAACTTGTTTTGATTTGCGAGGTATCATCACTACAATTCCAAATGTATTAAGCTAATATCAAATGGGACAGGACACAATGTTCTTTATTGACAAGAAGCCAATATTAAGTTAATTATTTAGATTGAGGAGTCGCTTTATGCACCCCCCTGTTTTCCCTTTGGAGTTAAGGTCACTCCCTTATGGATTTAAAGATTCCTGAGCCTGCAGCAGCCTGAGCGAAAGAGAAAAATAACAAGCAGCAGCTGAAGCCAAAAATTTTATCTGACCTGAGATTTAGTGATTAGTTGCAGAATTATCAAGATCAGTAAATATAATTATTCTTAAGATTAACTTTTACATCAATCAAAACTCCCTTGATTTCAATTCTACTACTTCACATCACAGCCATTTAGAATATAACTACTTTTTATCATTATCATTATCAAATATTTTCATGATAAAACATATATTGTCCCTTCTTTATATCATTTTGATTAATTATAAGTTCATTTAAATATTTCTAGTTTATTTTTTTTATAATATTATTAAGTTATTAAATTTAAATAAATAGATTATTTTGCATAAACTTTTTCATTTTAAATAGAAGAATAATTTTCTTGATAATTATTTGAAATAAGATTAAGGCTACTGTTATAGCTGGTTTCATAGATGTAAAAATAGACAAAAAATATTTAACTTGTTAAACTATATTTGTGGAATGAGAGAAGATTCCTGGCAAGTAAATTTATAAAATATAATTTTTGTAAGTTTTATATCAAATATTATAATTGAATATTACTTAACAATTAACAGCAAAGATAAAAAACCTAAACAATTTTAAATAGTACAAAAATATGAATTTATTTTAATAAAACCCCAAGAGTAATTTTTTGAGCAATCGTGGGTTGTAAAAATTTAATAATACATCGTTATTGCAAAGTGAAAATGAGAAAAATGAAAACCCATTACGAGAAATACAAAAGTGGGTGGAAAGTGAAATATAACATTATGAATATTACTAAAAGAATCTCTCTCAGTTTCAAGAAGCTGTTCGTCCCATCCCTGATCAGGAAGATGTGTCTCTGTCGTGGATACAGGCTAGTGGCCAGACCTCCCTTATGGAGCTGTGACTTAGGGATCTCTGCAGGAGCCTTTACTTGTAAGTGGGAGATACACGAGGAACCAATGCCAAGCCACCTCGACCTCCTCGCGACCCTCAGGGGCGGCCTCGACCTCGCCCACAATGCTGTCGAAGGGAGGAATGTACTGCTTGGTCCTGATCTATTCATAGTAAGAGACGATCTTGGCGATTCTGGCGTGGGTCTTCCTGCTAGGGTCTGGTGCAGTGGGAGCACTCCATTTTCCTATAATCGAATTTAAGTTTTAATGTTTAAATCTTAATTAATTAAAATAGGGCAGCTGTTAAAACGATAATTAAACCCTTAATTTAAACTATTAAACGATCAAATTTTTTAAACTTACAAAATCTCCCAGACTTTTTTGCCTTCGAGTTTTTTAGGAAATGTTGAGCTAGAGGGGCCATCTTAAGGTCATTTTGTAGCCCTTTGAAAACTAGGGGGAACTTGGGCACTCGGGGCACACAGCACACGCCCAGGCGGAGTTGCGCTCAATTTTCATTTTCCCTAAAATTAAAAAATATATAAATATATCTAATTAATTAATTGATGATCCCCATAAGTAATTGGTAAAAATACTAACCCCAATCAGACCTCCTTGAGGCTGAGGTGCTTCAGAGCATCGACCAAGGAAGGAGTAAATGCCCAGGTGATCGACCCCATGTCACAATTAGGGGTAAGAAATAATAGTCAGCGGGGGTGCCTGGAAGGTCTTTCTAGGGGAGTGGCTCAGGAAGATCTGCTTGATCTGTATAAGATTGCTTCCTAAGGCTACTAAGCTAAACTTCTCTAGATTAGAGGAAATCTCTAAATGAATTCGTAATAGCGCTTGAAGAAATCCGTGAGGTGTAGGAGCCACTGGCCGAGGGGGGCTCTTTTGAACATCTCCTAGAGGTCTTTATCAGCTGGCCTTTTGCTGGGCTTTTTTAGATATTCTTAGTCATTAGGTTATTAGTTGAGTGACCGTTAGGGATTTGTCCGTTAATTCTTAGGTTGTTTTATTTTCTCTAGTAATTCGTTAAGTTATCTATGCAAGTCTGGAGACAGGCAGCCCACTGATGTAGTACAAGACTAAGAATCTGCACATTCTTGGCCTTTTCCCTCTGAGGGCGTCCGCTCCATTTGGTCTGTTGAGAGTCGCAATGTCTCGTCTTTGAAGTTTCGCAATAGAGCCGTTGGGGTTCTATCCAATAAGTCGTCTGGGAGGGCCCCCACCTCCGACCTCGGTCGCGTCTTCACTATTAGGTACTGCACCCCTTATTCTCAAGGTCTCCTCCCTCGTCTCGTCATTTGCCATCTCTTTTCGATAAGTGGCAGCTCTATGGAAGGTGAGCTTGCGCACCGAGAGTCTTAGTTGAATAGCACTGTCCACCATCTCCTAGTAGTGGGTGATTACAGTTTGGCCAAAGATGGTGGCAGCAATGTCTTGAATCTCTCTGGGGGATCTCTTGAAGGTCGACATGCTGTCCAGCAGGCATCGGAGCCTGGTCTCGAAGATGGCCACCTCTGGCAATGGTGATGGCTCTATTTGGGCCCGGAGGGTGGGCGGCAGCAGGTGGGGCTCGAGCTCCACCGATGGGGAGGACAGGAAGGGTATGATCCTATGGGAGACTTGGTTATCTGGGCTCAGCATCTTTAAATGTGGCAGCGATATTGATAATAATAATTAAGGGTATATATGAGAATAAAATTTAATCAGACTTGCCTATTAAAAGTTGGTTGCTTTTTGATTTGTGATTAAGGCCCTATATATATATATATATATATATTGGTACTACTATAATTTTACATAAAGCAACCAACTATTTATAATAATAAAAATATAAGAATTAATTAATTTTCAAATTCAACTTAATTCAAAAAAATACTCTTGGGGTTTTATATTATGTTTTGCAATGAGTCTTTATAAAGACAAAGAACATGAATATAATATTTTCTGGGAGTGTTCAAATTTTCGCATCGATAAATTACTAATTTATTTATTTATCAATTTATAAACTTTTGCATTGTTGTAATCTAATTTCATACTTCTTGGTAATTGCGATTACAAATATATTAAATTTTTAGAATATTTTCTTAAATTATTTTTAATTAGTAAAATTAAGTAAAAATACAACAATGTGTATGACCATTTTGCTCTTTATCACTCTTTTAGTTTTCCCTTAATAATCACTACACAGTATGACTTTGATACCATCAATAATAATATTAATATATTAATAAAGATTTTCTTTTTTTGTAATTAAACTTATAAACAACATCAATATTAATTTGAACTTAATATTTCAACCAATATTCATACTTTAAGCCTAACTTTAAACTTATTATATTTAGTTTTTATATTTTTAAAGATGATTACAATTACTATAAACGATTGCGAAAAAATTGATGATTAAAAAATAAAAATTTATTTACTTTTTAGGATGTGTAATGTGTGGTTGTTAATTTTAAGGTTTAAATTATTTGTGATAAGTTATTAGCTCTCTAAATGGATAGAAGCATAGTAATTTTGGAATAAATTACCGCTTTTCAATGTTCTCTGTCTTATCAACTGTAAATATTACCTTTAGGGTTACCATTTATACCATTCACAACAGTAGCTGCCGACTAAAGTCTTCGGCAGCTGCACATATTTAACAAAAATCGACCGTCTTTCGATTTTCAAGGCTCAGGAAGACTAAATACCAAAAATAATTAGAACGATGTTCTATAAGCATATTTAGTAATTAAAAATTCCACAATAAATGACTAGGGATTCACTAAAGGCACCCCTCAAAATATAAATAGAGTTTAGGCTAAGTCTTTACAGAAGTTTAGTCATAGAATTGAAAGAGCTGATACGTTGAGCAAGTTTCAAAAAGTAGGTGTAGGAAGAAGAAAACTTTAGTCGGCAGCAACTGTTGTGATTATTGTTTTAATCATACTGTGCTCTCTTACTCACAGTGCTGAAAAGTATGCTGCTTTTCTTTAATCAGTTAGCCTAGTATTTTATTTATATATTCTCCTTGAGACCTTTAAGACATGATTTTTGTCAGTGTATTATTTTCCACTGAGTAAGAAGAGAAATCGGTAGAAGGAATTCTCTCTGCTCTTCTCTGTATCTTGTAATAAGTTTGGAAGACTATCTTGTCTTTATCGTCTAGAACTATTTGTATAATAATAATAGCTGGAAGTAATTTCGAGCATAGGCTAATTTGCATTAGCCTTTTTACAATCTTTGAAGCTATTCTATAAATTAGCTTGAAAAACGACCAACCAGGAGCACCAATAGATGAAGCAGATAATTTTCCAAGAATTGGAATGTTCGATTCAGATATCTTCTAGAAGAGTCAAGATAATCATTTATAAATATTATCCAAAAGACCCCATTTCATAACCCAAATTCCATTTTTCTTGGACTATATTATAATTGATGCACACACTACAAGCTTTTACTTTCCTTTATGAAGTGGTGCATTCCTGTGAAAGCAAACACGATTCCATTTTTGCTGTAGTGATGAGTACCAGAGATATTTTGATATAAAAAAATTTATTAAGTTTCAAAAACTTACTAATAAAGATGTACTACATTCCTGAACCAATCTGAAGATTACTCTAGCATCACTAATGGATATTTAACTCATAGCGACTCATACTTTCGCATTTCAGATCTCCAATATGACTTCTTAGCAAAAAAAGAACAGGCAAAATGCCAAGTTAGTCAAAGCTAACAATGCCTAAGGTGATTTAAGATTTCTGGATTCAGTCATTATGACTCAGACAGCATCTCCATGTTTCATTGCATCAGTGTCAGCTCTAATGAAGTTTGTAGATCTCACTCTTCAGAATCCAAATGCTAGAAATACATTACACTAATCTTCTTACTTCTCAAAAAGTCACAGGTATTATTTGTCTTGATAGAGATGGTCAAATTTATATATTCAAAAACCATTAGAGCTATACAATTAAAATGCTATTATGATGTTTGCAACGGTATTACTGTGAATGGCAAATAATTGTATGCCTCAACCTTCTTTCCATTAGTTAATGTCTGTTAGAAGCCCTTTTGAAGCATCTTGAACAGCTGCACTTGAGAAGCATAAGAATATTAGAGCTATTCAGTTATTAAAATCAGGTAAATTGAGATAAAGCAGTCTTCATCAATGACTGTAAGGAATAAATTTTATGTCTGATTAATTATATTAAATGTCTAAAAATACTTGTAATTAAAAATCTGGATGGTGTTTTATTTTTATTGTTAACTTTTTTATATATTAGTAATTATTGATTAAAACATAAAGCTATAATAAGTTTAAATTACTAAAGTTAATTTGAATTTAAACTAAAAAAATAACAATCACCAAATTCGAATTCAATTTATTCTTATGTAATATATATAGTACGCTTGCAACTAAATTAATATGATTTATCTAATGAGCACTACAGTTCTCAATATTATTATATTTATATAGATTTTATATTTATTTAGATATTTATGCCTAAAGAATATCTGTCATCAAAGGATTCATTGAACCTTATATGCTTTATATTTACTTTTAATCCTTTTTAAAAGATAAATTAATTTTTATAATTTAATTTTATTTTAAATCAGAATATTTTTTTAGTAATTGTATATTAGAAAAGCAAATATTTAGAGAATTGTTAATATTATTGAATTTTTGTGGCTAATTTTTCTAATTTTATTGCTCATGAATGCAATTATAAAATTAAATCTTAATTTATTGATAATTTATATCATAAAATATACAATCTATTATTTATATTTATCGTGAGAATACTAGTAATAGTTAACATCATCATCACCAGACTCTTTATTATATTAGTCGAACTCATCATATTTAATGGATTTCTGGCTTTTATTGAGCTTTATTAAGTTTTATTAAATGTTTTTCTTGATGTTTTGTTCTTTTCTTAACTGTTTTATTCCTCATATTACTCTGACACTTCATTGTATTGGTGTTTCTCATAGGATTATCGCTGTACATATAATATTAATTGTTAAGTTTCTGTTAGTGTTTTATTTAAAATATATCTTTTACAGTCTTAAATTCAAGTTTCTTGCTTGAAATTGCAAATCTTATTTATCTTTTCTAGGCAATTTTGCTTGAATTTATTTAATAAAAACTAGTTTTTCTATATTAGTTACAACTTAATCTCATTCTAAGATTGCTATTAACTGCTGTCTAACATAAATCCAAATGCTTGTTGCTTTAGAAACTTACCTTCTATTTGGTGAAAGATAATCTCTGATGAGTGAAAATCGCTTCTAGTGTGGGCAATTACTAATTTTGTATGAAGAATGGTTTTTATTGCCTTTGCCGAGCTTGTAGTTAAATAGAAACCATCACTAATCATGTTTTTATTTCGTGCCATCGATGAGGACAACTACTGTTTTTAATCGCTTTTCAATATATTTGAAGATGCAATAAAGATCTTTTCTATTATATAATTCTGCTTATTAATGATTCGTTTCTCACTTTCATTTTCATGCCAATGCTTTCTCTCTAATACTTCGGTCTTCTTGAGTATCACTCTTTATTGCCAATGCTATTAAGTGATCTACTCACTGTAATTTCAAGAGTGTACTTCTTACACTAACTCGCATCTATCTTTCACTTATCATCATAATTGTTTTACTGATACTTGATTTTTTTAGATTACTTTTGTTAATTTTTAGTGATAATTTTACTGTATTTTAGTATTAATACTAATTTACTATAATTACGATGAATCATTGATTGTGAAGGGAAGTTTCTTGAATTACTCTAATTCATTAGCATTTCAAACATTTCTTTTTGCTAGTAACTACTCATAAGTATTTCATGTTGATTTGCATTATATTAATATCTCTATCGACCCTATAATTATTATTAGTCAACTCTTTAATGTGGCCTATTTCTTGTTGAGAGAAGTTATAAATCTTCATTTTTTGCGTTATTAATGAGCAAATAGTTTTATTTGTAAATAGTTTCTCGTTAGAACATTCAAATATTATCCACCAGTTACAATAATATTTGAAGATTAGGTGAAAAAATCAAATTATTGATTGCTAGAAGTAATATTCACTTTAACTCATTTTATTTATAATTAGTGAGAAAACTTTTGGGCGGTACCTGTCCCACCATCACTTTCTTATAAAATTTTATTTGAAATTACAGAACTGGTCAAATTTGGGTAAAATCACCAATAGAGTCATAAAAATAATATTTAGCAACTTTAAAGAAGAGTAAAATCAAAAATAAATGTATTTTTATCATAAAATTTATGATATTTTAAATAATTTTTGACATAAAAGTTAGGAACTCTTTTTCAAATAAAAAATAATAAAAATACAAAGATTTTGAATTGATTTACTCATTTGCTTACTGTGTTAGATGAAGTTTGGTAAATATATAAATAAAATGAATTTTATTAAAGATAAGATGCAATTACCAAACTTCATCTAACACAGTAAGCAAATGAGTAAATCAATTCAAAATCTTTGTATTTTTTTTATTTTTTAAAAATGGAAAAAAGTACCTAACTTTTATGTCAAAAATTATATAATATTATCATAAATTTTATGATAAAAATACAAATTTTACTCATCTAAAAAGTTGCTCAATATTAATTTTATTACTCGATTTGGGAAATTAAATTAAAATTAACTTATTAAATTAATAATTCGTGGCAGTTAACTTTCTGGAAACCTAAATAATATGGTACTTGTTCGAAAGAGAATTTCAAATTAGCTAGACTTTACTATTGGCGGTACCCCTCTATCGCATCCACAGAGCGAGATAACTCAACTTTAATTTTGGCATTAAAATCAACTTAACAAATCACCCAAAATTAAAGTTGAGTTATCTCGCTCTGTGGATGCGATAGAGGGGTACCGCCAATTGTAAAGTCTAGCTAATTTTAAATTCTCTTTCGAACAAGTACCATATTATTTAGGTTTCCAGAAAGTTAACTGCCACGAATTATTAATTTAATAAGTTAATTTTAATTTAATTTCCCAAATCAAATGTATTTCTACAATATTAGTGATTTTTAACCCAAATTCGACCAGTTCTTTTAATTTTAAATAAAGTATTTATATTTAAAAAAGTTTGGTGGTGAGACAAGTACTGCTTGAATTTTATAATAATAATACTGTCTTAATTCTCACTGTATTAAAAATTAATTGAGAATTTGCTTTAATTGTTATTCGCATTTTTTAAAAGTATATTATTAATTAGATAATGGTTCGCTCTAAAAATTTTAATAATTTTATTTATAATCATTTTTTGTGTAATTTGGAATAATTATTATTATGCATAAAGTTTTTTCTCAAAATCAACTTCTGTCATTCATTTTCAATATTTTTGATTTTATTTGCATTTTATAGAGTGTTTCTAACAATCAATTACTGGTATTAAAATAAATAAGGAAGCCATTTGACTTTTATTTCTTTGGCTAAACTATTTAATTTAAAATTTATATATCTTTTGGGTGAATTCCACTAGGACTCTTGCTTTGATCACCAGTCATAATATAATTTATTACCTTTATTACATGAGCTGCTGATTTGAGCTTATAAGTAAATGCAGCTGCTAATTTAATTTCTAATTAAAATTTCTTTTAATTCTACAAATCATATATGATTGTAGTTTCTTTGTTATCTATGCTGTTATCGCTATCAATAGAATGTTTGATAACAGCATTGTTGTCATAGATATCTGTCTGAGTCTCTATTTAGATTAGCTGTAATTAAGATTTTATTATCTTTAGCTTTAGCATTAAGTTATATATTACTATTTATTAACATCAGCTCACTCTACTTAATCGATTAAAAATAGTTTAATTAAATTAATGTAAGTATCAGGGCATTTGTATGATGTTGATTTGAATCTCATATTTTGTGTAAATGTGATAATCTAATAATTTTAGCAATTATTGGTAATATATTTTAAACATGATGGAGAAAGTAAGTTCTTACTGGTATTAAAGATAAAATTACCTGCCTACTTCACTTTACAACACAGTAATAAAAGTGTTTATGTTCTTTTCTTTAAGAGTGAGTAACGTAAACAGGTCTAACCCTGATCCAATGGGTTTTATTTGAGTGAAACTATATTGCTCTGAATAATAATGATTAAGTAAAGTTACTTAGATTTTCCAAAGAATGCATAAATAATCAAAAATTGAAAAATATAGTTATTGAGTTTGCTTACCTATAAAATTCAATTATGCTTGTAAAAATAGTTAATAATTTATATTATTCTTATATGAACTTAAGTTTAAATAAAAAGCATTCCTTATTTAATAAAGCAACTTAAAAAATTGCAATATTAAAAACTAACCAATCATTGTTGGTATATTTAAAGATAACCAGATTTATTGGACTAAAATTCAGAAAGAGAATATTTTAACAAAATGTATAAGAATGAAAGCATTTTAATTTAAAATAATAGTTTATTTATTATACGAGCTAACTCAAAATAAATATTTTTTGACTTAGCTAGTAAAATTTAGTGCTTTTATATTATATAATTATAATAATGCTTTAATGTTAATTATCAATTTACTAATTGGCAAATTTTTGAATATTTATTCATTCCTTGCTGCTAAGCTTAAAAAGTATATTATTATTGATTTTAAGTTTAGTAATTTATATGTCTGAATCATTCAAGTAAATAGCCTCATTTATGGGAAGTATAAATTTAATAAAAACAATTTAATATATAAATTAATTTTGTTTATTGAGATAGTAATGAAAATACTGCATTCTACAAAATTGATGTGATATTCTCACTTTCATGTTATTATTTCTCTTAATAAAAACAAAGAAATTTATGATGTAATTATTGTCTCATTCAAGTGCTTAAGATCTGCTCAGTTTTGAATTCAGCTCTATATTTTATATTTAACTTAGTTTCTTTAGGGAAAGCTTTATCAAGTATTTTGTGAAAACCTCTTAGGATGTTTTGATTGCCTTGTATAAATTGAATTATGTTTCTCATTGAATAAAGTACTCCTTAATCATTGTGGTTGAGAGTTTATAAGGGAAAGTTTAAGAATTTATATTGTATAAAATGCGAGTTTATTAATTAATTATATCATTATGATTAATTTAGTGACTTATCCTTTAATATAAGTAAGTATAAACTTAGTTATAAGTTTTGCTGGTTGACTTAATTAGAGTCCGTTAAAATTTTCTTAAAGATTTTTGAAACTATGTCAAACCATAACCTCTCAGTGAGAAATTTAGCAATAAAAATTATCAGTAAAACTATATTCAAGCTTACTTAGGACTCTTCTAATAAGTTTAACCAGTAAGCCTTTCAAAAGATCTGAAACAATTTGATCTAAAGCGACACGTGAAATATAAAGGAATTTTGTGCAAACAAGTTTGTCTCATAATACATATTTTAGTGTAATCAGGAAAGTTCTCAGAAAAGGCTTGAGCCTAAATTTTATTCTGAACTCTCAATATACTTCAAAGCGAATATTGTCTTTAATGATGTTAATATGACAATTAAGAATATGGGCATTCAAGAGTTTTAGATGCCCTTGTTTTAACTAATGAGTGAATATCATATAGACAAAACCAAAAATTAAAAGCAATTATATAAATATTAATCAAATTTATTAAGTAATCCCATATAAACCTAACTTTGAGTAAAAGGAGACTTGAAGGCTTATCAAATAAAAGAGCTTTTAAAAAACTATTCTATTTCTTTGAATATTGCTAACAAATTCTTCTCTTTAACCAACAAATATAATTCTATAAATATTTAAACGCAAAGTTTAACTAATTTAGATATAATTTTTTATTCTGATAGACATAGGAGATTTAAGTTTCTAAATATCATTCAGTTCGATACGAGAGAAAAATCAAAAATTAAAAGAGCAAATCAAAAACGTAGAGCAAGATGATGTTTAGAAATGGACAATTGCTATTATTTATGGATGCATAAATCATAAAAAATAACATAAAATATTTCCATATTTCATGTTATTAGATTCAAGATTATAGTGAAAGACTATAATATTGAAAGGGTTAGTTTATTGTATAAATTGTTATTATTAGATGTTTATTTTTAAGTTATAAGCTTAAATTAGATAAAAATTAAATATTTACCAATCAAAACTATAAAAGTATCTAGAAATCATTCACTTATTCACTATAATTAATATAATATTTTAAGTTGATGTTTTTTTATAAAATCAAAGTGAGAAAGTTTTAAACTGTAAAGCAAGCTTACTATCAGTAAAACCTCAAGAGATTTACTTTCACTCAATAATAAAATCCTCTGAGGACAAAAATCAAAACAGAAGCGAGGAGATAATGAAGAGATTGAATCTGATGAAAGCAATGATACAAGAAAATCATTTCTAATATGCCCCAACATTTATGAAAATAAATACCAGCAACTCTCCAAATTATTAGAGTTTAAGCAATTGTATCATCAATAAATGTATTAAAAATTACCAAAAATAGTAAATGCATATTATAAGACCATCCACATTTGATAGCACATTCAGTCATCAAAATATAGAGATTTAATCACATTAAAAACAATATTTATCGAAATGTATCATTTAGATGAGATAAATTAATAAGAAAAAACAGTTACCCAGTTAATATGAGTAGTAATTCCTTTAATTCAAAGAGAAACAGTTTAATAAATCATTCTAAAACAGTCAAAGAAAAGCAAATTATAATAAGACAGCCTTAATGATTTTTATAAAAAAGTAATTTAATGGTGCAGTTATTTATTTATTTCTATTCTATATCATGAAGTTAGAGGGCTAAACTGTTAAATCTTAAAAATATCACTACAAGTAAAGGCAATCAAATTATTAGGTCCGAGTAGGGCAGTTCAAAATAAATGAATCCATAATTATAGTATAAATAAACAAACATAGTAGAAATGGATAAAGTTGCTTGATAAACCTAGTAGATTTGTAATATTTATAGTTAAATAGCATTTCTTTAGCAATAACTACCCTAATTTTTAATTAAATATCAGCACTAAGGCTCAGTCATAAATTAAATGTGTAAAGTGCATCTATATGGAATTATTATAATAATTATTATGTGTAACTGACACAATAAAACTTCAACCAAACTCTTTAAGACACTAATAATATTTTACCATCATTAAATACTAGAATCAGAAGTATTCTTCAATCCACTACAACAATCTAAATATTATTGAAAAATTTCTCAATCAATTAACACTCTGCAAGATATTTTCAGGAAAGTCTTGATCAAAATATAATAGAATGACAATCATAGGATTGTAATAGTGAAAAAAGATAGTACCCCAAATAGCTTTAAAATTATCAGAATTCTTAGGGAGCAGGTTCAAGTTACTTATTGAATGTTGACTCTGTTTAATTTCTATTTTAGATTAGTGAATGCTAAACTGAAAATTCAATTGGTATTTCAAGTTATATGAAAGATTATTGCTATTGTAGGAATACATTCGAAATTGGGAAATTAATTTTAATTAAATTAAATTCAAATCAAAATCGTGGCAGTTAAAGTTGGCCAATTTAAACGATCTTGGGCTCATTCGAAAGAGAATCCAAAATTAGCTGGACTTTATTATTGGCGGTACTATTTTATCGCATCCCTCGAGCGAGATAACTTTACTTTAATGTGGGGGTATAATTTAATGAATTTAGATGTTTTTAATTAAAGTGAAGTTATCTCGCACCCTCGATGCGATAAAATAGTACTGCCAACAGTAAAGTCCAGCTAATTTTGGATTCTCTTTCGAATGAGCCCAAGATCGTTTAAATTGGCCAACTTTAACTGCCACGATTTTGATTTGAATTTAATTTAATTAAAATTAATTTCCCAATTTCGAATGTATTCCTACAATAACAGAATCTTTCAATTTTACAATAAAGTGGTACAATTACAAATAAAATTCAAAGCTAATAATCTTCCATTAAGCAGTTGAATTAAACTTAAAAATTTGAAGAGGAAAACAACAATAAGTTTGACCTTGGATGTATTATATCAATAAAAAATCACTCTCATTATATAAATAAATAGTATAATTATATTCGGCGAAGATTGTCCTCTATAGTTGCTGTAAGAATAGGCAGACGTAATAATCAAGAACGTGAAGATGCAATAACAAGATTAGAGCATAAACACCAAATAAATTAAACAAATAGGGATAGCGATGCACTTTTAAACTAAATATTAAAAAGATAAAAGATAGTGAATTAATATCTACAATAAAAATAATAAGAAAAGTAGAATTCATGTTGAACACATGCAAAAAGCTTGTTAGAGAAAATGAAGAATAATTTTGTAATAAGCTTTTATTAGAAACATTAAATAGCTTTGAAGCTTGTCAAGTTGTTATCTGAATACTAAGAATATAAGCAATCTTCTTTAAATAATTAAACTTCATTTAAATGCTTTCTCACTATAACTTATGCACTTCATTTAAACAAAAGTGTTTATAAGTTAGAGAAAAATTCTTAACTTAAATTAGCCATTCTAAGGAACTTTTATAATTATTGAAATTGCAAAGAGAAATTGCGTCAAAGATCACATTATATTAATAAATTCAAGTCGAGATCTTGAGCGCTTTTCAATTTATTAACAAATTTAGAAATATTTTCAAATTCTACAGAGAAAGTATTTCAAAGAAACTAATTACTGCACTAATCTTCTTATTTTTGCAAAGATCTAAGACGTCTTAATACACATATTTAATATAAAATAATGGAATAACTTCAAACAAACTAGTTAAGTTTTATTAAAAGGAGCTTTGAAGTTCATAATTAGGCATTATTTTTGTGATGATATTATATAACCCAATAGCAATTGAGATAAATCATAACCTATCAATAGCAGCAAATAGAAAAGTAACAATGTAATTGCTTGAGACATAATTAATAAATTAATCAGCATTTATTTATTTTTTTTATCACTAGCTTTAATTTTAGTTAGATTTTCTAAATCCTATAAAAATTCAGGTAAGTTTTTAGAGAATTTTTGAATCTTGGATATATTTTTACAAAATTATAAAATGTGGAGGAGGTCAACTTCTAAATAGATGATGAAGGCACCTCTGATAGTCTTTATAGATTTTAATTAATTCTGTTAAGAACTTACATTTTCAGTTTGAAGAGAAACTGATGAATGATTAGTTAAAATACTCTACTACTTTACTCCTATTTCATATGTTAACTCTTGTTAATATTAAAATGAGTCATTAATTACTAATTAATGCTTGTATTCTACTGGAATATTTGGCTATGATTATAGTCTTTATTAAGTCATTAAAAATTTTTGCTAAACTTAAAATTTTACTTTGGACCTCCCAAATAGTTTTATTCTAATTTTAGCATTTTTATATTTTAATTAAATCATACAAAGTTTATGCCTAAAGTTGAGAAATTATCATTCATATCATATACTATTCTTTTAATTTATCCAAAAGGTCAATTAATATCTAACAATTTGGCTTCTATGTTTCCATTTATTAAATAAATAAATAATTAAAGTTTAAAATGTTATGAGAGATTTTAAGCATCTCACTACACCAATTGAGTAATACAGCTGCTTAGAATGTCAGATAATTAAACCTAACCCTATCTCAGAAATTTACTTTTAATTTTAGCCACATTCAAAGCAAAGAATTCTTTGCCAATTTTAGCAATCTTTGTCAATATTTAGTTACTATCTGCTATCTAATTGTCGTAATCTTGGTGTTGGAATGATAAATATATGCTTTTATGAAGCTTTTTGAGCTGATTAATTAAAATTAAACTGATAAATCTTAATATCCTATGTATCTCTTGATTAAATTATTCTTAAGTAAAATTATAATTAGGAAATTACCTATGTTTTAATTTTTTGAAAACCATAAGATCAAAGTAGGGGATTTAAAAAGGTTATAATTATTTCTTAAGTGCTTGTCAATAAGTGCTAAAAATTGTAAACTGTTTATGAGCAAGCACTGTTTAATTATTTAAATTTCTTTTAAAACGCAGGGAAATTCTTTGTACTCTCTAATAATTAAAAACATAAATTAATTCTTTATGTCTTTGATGAAGCAAGAGTGAATATTTTATTAGATAATATCGATCATAAATGCTTGATATTTAAAAGTAATATGAAATCTTAAATAAATGAATCGAAATTCTAAATTATTAAATTAAAACTTTATTGGATAAATATCAATCAACTTCTATTCGTATTCTTTCTTAAAAATAAACATAGTTTCCTTCATTTAAGTATTTTTATAATCTTGAATATGTGAAGTGCGTATTAGAAATTTGCTATCATTTCAGTATAATATATAAAACTCTGAACAATTCTTCCTAAAAACAAACATCTGTAGAGTTAAGACACTTCAAAGGATCAGATAATACTCAGAAAATTCAAGGAATAAATATAATATATTGATATATTATTAATAGCCTAATGTTTAAAAATAATGAGCACTCATTTTCAGCCCTTTATTCTTTCATTTTTTGCTTTGTAAATCCATTTAAATTTATAAATAAAAATTTAATGCCGTTTTTTATTTCTCTAAAAATAATTTCCTTATCTTTTCAATTTTATCAGATATTATAGAATTTTTCCATAATTTAATAGAATGATTTTATCATGATCTTTTGATGCTAAACAAATTATCTTCTGACAAGATATATTACGTTAGAATAAGTAAAGATATAATATAGATGCAATTCTTAATTTTAAAAGTTTCATTTTTTATTTTTATGACTTATTACTTAAGTATTCACAATTAAATAAATTTTACTATTTTGTTTATATATATTTTTTGGCTAACCACCATATTTAGATTTGATATTAGGGAAAGATCACTATTTTAAATTATAAAAAGACTTTAAACTTAAATTTCATTATTTCAATTTTTCAACTTATATGATTATAGCAAACAAATTACTGCCATTTGATTTTCCCTCCTATTTTTCACATTTATTTTATGGGGGAGATGATTAAAAAAGCTTCAATTCTTTTGCTTAAGATTATAATGGATAATTTTTTGTGCGAGTTTTTATTGCATCTTACTAAAGAACTTCATAAAATCCATGTTTCAAGCACAGCAATTTATTTATTAATCGTTTTTATAGATTCAAGAGTTGTTTAGGCTTAAAGTGTGAGACATTTATGATTCATTAGCTGATTCTTCAGTAATATTTTTGGATATATTCATATCTTGAGTCATTAATTTGATGGACTTGCCAAGCTAAACCATCTTAGATATTTATATAAAGTCACTATTCAAATTAAATATAAATAAGTAACCTCAAGAATTTCGTTTTGCTAAATGATTTTACTTTTAAGTATAATATCTGATTGTTACTGCGTATAATCATGTTAAATAGCTTTGTTGTAAAAAAATTTTATATTATCATATTTTGTATAAATATGATTCTAAATTGTCCATAATTATCTTATTTGTAATCTTCATAGAATACTATTAATCAACCTATAAGACCTTTAGCTTGTCCTAATTAGCCAATAATTTATACAAGTTTCATCATTTTGAGATAGATAGATAAATACAGAGCTCCTGAAGTGACACTGAACCAATCCCCTGTATTGACTTTATTTTATATAAAATATTAGGCTAATAAATGAATTAGTGAATTATAATAAAATAGTTAAATTAATATTAAAGTGAATTTTGGCAACTTAAAATTCATCTTTAAGTTAAATCATTTAGACGCATTTTCAAATATTGTTCATTATTTACAGGAATTATTTTTGGAATTAAACTTAATTATTGCTCACTATATATTAAATATTTATTCCTGGAATTCAACTTTTAAAACAATGTCATTAGTATTAGCCAGTGATTGCTGAATTTTCAATTTATTCAGAAGTTTACGATCAGTGGAATATGAACTACATTATAGTAAGCTTTCCGTGAAATATCATTTGAATTCTACTTAGTTGAATAATCATCATATTTTTGAAATAAAGTGAATTGAAATTATAAATTAATCAAATATATTAAAAAATGACTGATCAGAGGCCTCTGTGCCATTCAATAAATAAGTAAGTTACAAAAAAGATATCTAACATTTTAATTTTACAGGGTTTGCAGCTGGTAAGACTGGAGGCGTCAACGAACATGGAGTTCACAAGGTCAAACAGGGAGGAGCACAGGATAGCAAAAAATTGAATGATGATGACGATGACGAAGAGGATGAGGAAGACGAAACGTTTTTTTTAGATATACTATTTTCATTATTGCTATTACTATTCTTACTATTATTTATTCATTCTTAATTTAATTTCAGCTTATTCAAAAAAATTGTGAATCATTCGTTTGCAAGCTTTGCAACTTGGAAGGTGAAAGAAGATGAAGCGTATGCTGTTACTGCTATAAAGAAAGTTTATTCATATTTTTGGTAGATTTGCTTCGGTCCTGTAATTGCTGTTTGTGAGAGGCATCTAACTTAATATACTTAGACACTCTAAATATATATCATTTGCTATTTATTTTTAATTTTGGAGAATTAGAGTTGACTAGGCACCTGGATAGGGAGATCTGCTCTTAAAATATTTTTGGTTATTTGCTTGCTTAAAGAAAGAAGAATTATAACTATGATTAATAATATCCATTATATTATTAATCTTAGTAATTATTATTTTCAGGAGATTTATTTATTAAGTGCATGATATAATGATTTTTCTTATAGAGGAATTCAAATAAAATTATAAATTTGATAATCCTCATTGAAATGGATCATCATATCAAACTTATAAAAATATATTATAATTATGTGAAAGAGATTACAGAAAAGAAAGTTACCAATCATAATAAGCAATTAGGTAGAGCCCCGCAACATCCAAAACATGCAAGATTAAATAAACAAAATTCAATTGAGACAACCCTTAAAAAAGAATCGAAAAATCAGTCTATTTTCAATAAATTTCAAGTTATTCAATAACTGTTGTAATGACAATTAACAATAGAGATACTGAAATAAAATAATAAATCAAATCAAATGAAAGTGAAACCAATGCACCCATTAATTCCATTATTTTCAATTTAAATGAGAAGTATTTAAAACAATCGGCTTGAGTTGATGGAATCTAGTTTACTAGCTCTTTGGTATTGTAAGAAAGGTTCAAAATTGTTTTTAGGAGTCTAACGTCATAATGGCTTGTTCATTTAAAAATATCGCTAATATATTTTTATCAATAAAGTAAAATGGCAACTTATGAAGGTAAAGACGCCATACTTCATATTTATTTATTTAATCTAATTGTTAATTAGTAGGTGATATAAAATTTAGCAGGAAAAATTATAAAATTAGCTGGAATTATGAACTTATCAATTGTTGGGAACTCAACTTATAAGCGGAACTAATATCTGCTATGCAATACTTTGAGATTTGAAGAATCAGATAGATTATATTGATAAAATACGTAAAAATAGGAAATTGTAGAAATTAAATAAATAAATAATTATAACCAATTCTCTAAAAGCATTAAGTTGTTGCCGTGCATTTTCCAAAATATTTTGATCATTATAGTGTTTACCATCATAATATAACCCCCAATTTTTTCTTGAACTATCCAAACCTTTATTTTAATGTTTGGCTGGAATCTTATGATTAACACGATCGTTTGACACTGTCAATTGGCGTCGCTTGTCCTAGCGCATGCCCACTTCATGTCGATTCGTCGTCGATAGGCTTGAGTTGAGGCCATCCAGCAATCCATTCTCATCTACTAGATCCTAAAATCTATTGCTCCATCCTTGAACCATCGGTGCCATCATTGGTAGCTCAAGCAGTTGGACCATCGTTGGTGTATTGGTGGACTTGACCTGAGCAATGCGCGGAGGTGAGAGAGGTTTTGGTAGTTTGACGATTGATTAGTTTAAACTTAAACTTAAAAGCGTGATTTATAATAGGGAAGTTTTAATCAATTAATTTAACTGTTCAACTGCTATTCATGCTTGTCTTGACTGGTGCCAGAGAACCTGCGACTCCACTCATCGTCATTGATGGTTGACTCATACGAACCCATGCCTAATGGTGAGATGCCACCCCCCCCCAACACATTAGCTTGACGCTGAACGCCCAGAGCTTGTTGACATCACTCTTGGTCATGGCTTTCAGGATCTGGGAGAGCCTCTTAACCAAGTGAATCCTATAAGTAATTATGGTAACTATCCTTACTTGCTGTCTGCCTGCTCCTGCCTGAGGTGCCTCTTGATGTATGAGAAAAGCTGCTCGATGGGGTTGAGCCATGGCGAGTACTCGGCATTGAATAGCACAGTCACCTTCAACTTCCTGCAGTCTCCAACACTTCAGAGTACTTGTGAATGACTGCGTTGTCCATGAGCAGCACGATCTTCTTCAGGCCAAGGTCCTTGTCAGTGCGCAGCTGGCGTAGGGTGTGGTAGAGGAAGTTCTCAAACAGCACCGCATCGAATGCGCCCTCGATGACTTGGCTGGAGACCAGCTGGTCCTTAG